>CM020185.1:7125961-7201992 GCA_009805545.1 Oryza longistaminata | reverse complement strand
GTTTGTGAAGATGGAGTATTGAGAGGGTTCACTTGCGTGCCTATTAGTAGTGAGTACGGCAGACAATGGTCAGCTTGGTGAGTCTTATTTAAGCTGCCATTAGGAAGGACAAAGTATGTAATGTACGGTACACATCTATAGGACCTCAGGACATGGTGGTTGGTTAGCTTGGAAGATCGCAGCTCCAGCTGGCCACTTTGCACAGTGAGATCTTAGCACAGTACAAAACAAAATACTAAGTTGGTGTTCTTTCCAAAAGCTCCAAACTCCCCTTGACCCACTAGGCTTCAAATGTTGGCCCAAATTATTCTAAACCCTTTTTATTACGCATGCACTCAAATCCCAAATGTTGGGCCTGTTGGTAATCCTTGGGCATGAATTGACCAAAAGATTATTAGCAGTCGCGTCCAAACATATATCACTCTCCAAATTAGCGATGCAGAATTACGACTGAAACAAACAGGGATCACGGGTCCCAGCATTGTTCAAGTTCAGAACAAACAATTACTTGTAACCAACGAAAGGTACCAGATGAAACATCCTGTCCAAAACCCCCTTGCAGTCCTGCAGATTTGCTTACCCTCCAATGCTGCAAACATCTTAGCACAAGAATCCTTTTTTCTCTTCCGGAAAACATCTTTGTTCTGCAAGCTTTATATTCACCCCAAAAAAGGAGCTTCGTGTATTCCGTTTTCCCTTTTGAGAGTTTGTTAAGACTATTACAATTCGACTATTCCCCCCTTGTTCAGAGAACCCATGGTGTTGCATCTTGCTCTTGTTGCGTATTGCTACAGGAATTGTTAAAAATACCAGAATTAGTGGAGGGAGTTGTATGGTAAATATAATAACTACCACTTACCGGAAATTTCGTGTAGGTTGATGGAGAAGCGAATAATATGGACAATACTCACTCTATACTGGTTATGATTTAGAAAATTAAGGTCATGATTCTTTCCCAAAAAAATAAATACAAAGTTGATGAGGCCAGCTGACGAATTAATTAGGACAATATAATTCTATATCTATATAAAGTTTATATAGTTGATTCCCACTAAACTGTAGTTATTTAGTATTTTCCTCACCTGTGCGTGCTTCCACATCACCTATTCTTTTTGACCATCTGATGAAATTCAACACCTAGATTACCTCTAAAGCCATCTCGCTATTCACCATGGATTATCTTGGACAGCTCAGATTTGGTAGCTCTGCATTTAATTATTCCTCCGTCCATGCATGCACTGCATGCATTAGACGTCACCACATTTGCCCTCCATAACCATATAAAATATTCTCTCTATTAAGTCTGGCATCAGAGGCCACTAATGCCTATGAATTCAAACGACGGGGTGTACCAATTCAATTTAGCGTATAAGTTCATTTCCCCAACTAAGCTACCATAAACGCTTCAAATTAAATCTGGCCATTAGATTGAGACTTCGGAGGTGATCTTTAGATTTATAAATTTTCCAATTTGTGAATTTGATTGTGATGCTCTCATGCAAATACAGTACCAAGAATGTTACCCAGGCTCAAAACAGGCCACGTTGAGGATTGCCAGAAACGAGCGTTTTCTCGCAGCATGCATGTTATGAAAGTTAGATTTGAACTTGCAAATGCGCAGGTATTTATCTAACTTGAATTATTGGCCTTCTTCACTCACACTTATATTACTCCATTAAGCATCTTGCATCTTACATTGTGCAAATCATATATGCCAGCTTTTGTATGATTCCTTTAATTTCTTGGTGGTTTCGTCACCAAAGATTATATATTTCTTTGCTCATCAAAAAGTCATATATATCTGTTGGATAATTTTCAACTGGAAACCAATAAAGAGTGCAGTGTTGCAGTGTTGCAAGTGTGAGGTAGATGTGACATTTCAAATTGCTCGATAGGCTTTTAACTTTATTCTGGTAAAGAATTAACTATATGGATATTAGAACATAGATGGAGAGAAGTTCCCATATCTTCCCAACGGGTCCCCAAACAAAGCGCAGCACTAGCTGTACATATGCATATATGTCAGTTCTTTCGTTTGATAATTGCGGGCATTTTGTTTCTCTCTTTTTTTTTTCAGGTCTATTCGCCATTTACGTCCTCTTAGCTCCGTTGATCAAAAGCTTTTTTTTTCAGCGAAACGCGCAAAATCATTGTATGTCAATACATTAGATAAAAAAAAAATTTTGTTACACAACGCAAAGCCATACGGCTTATGTCAGGGAAGGGAGAAAGAAAAACAAAACAAAGCCTGCAAGCAGGAAAAGAGAAAAACTCTAGACAGCTAAACGCAACTCCGTATCAGCGAATGGGGGGGCGGGGGGGCAGAGCCATACTACACTCCTAATAAAACTCTGGGCGGATCAAAGTCAATGTATTCTTCTATAGATGGCCAATGTTAACTATGCCATGTTAGAGCAGTACAGCAGTACGGACGGAGTACGAAAAAGAATGGCTCTGTACTTGACAAGTAATCTGTTAGCTTAAGTCCAGTAATATATACATCTTCATGAGGAACATGATATCTCCTCAATTAAAAGTTCAGAATTTCGGGAGCGTATATATTTTTAATTGATCGCTTTCAAGAAAAAGAAGACACCACGTCCCAGAAAGAGAGAAAAGATTCACTGCTCACCAATTGCAGGAAAAAAACTTAATGATACAAAGTGTTAATTTATGATGAAATTGCATCATTAATTGTCAATATTCAGTTACTCCCACTTTATTTTATTGCGAGACCAATGAGGTGCAGGAAATAACGATAAAGTACCCTAGAGGACTCTAGTCATGAATTCCAATCAACGCTCCCTCATCATCACAACTCCCATATCATATTTCTATATGCCTTCTCACACCTCCTATGGAAGTACACATGCACGTCCGCGACTCCGTCGAGTGGTAACACTGTCACTCTCTGCAAGCTCTCATAATCTCGTGATTCGCTCTCCACACAATCACAGTGTGTCCTCCCACCACTCCACTGACATGGTGTGAGCCCAGAGCTGAGACTGCGTCAGGCTATGGGTACTCTCATGCCTACGCACCGGCTTCCATAGCTGATCGTTCGAATACGCAAATTTAATGCGACTGTACGATCACCTCACATCTCTCTCGTGCGAGTGACTGGACGGCACCTTCTTCGGCTTTTCGACCCTGAGATGACCTCCGACATTCGGCTTGGATATCATGGTCAACCTTATCCGAGTGCTTCAACGTCCCAGGCCACGATCGTATCCCGATCGGGCGCTTCTAAGTGCGTCCGCCACGGTAGAGCCAACTTAGAGCGTTGAGTGGTGTCATTGATATCACTCTACGGTAACGCATCGCATCCCGCGGCACACTAGAAGTGCAAGCACGTATCTCAAGCGTACGTTTCCCACTAGCTATAGGCTTCTAGCGCTCTCTCGGGCAACTGATTATCATGCAGGCACTTCTGCGATCGACGCCCATCTCGATGTCCCACCTATCCAGTTATATGTACCGCAGCTTTTGCGGGCATAGACGACGCTACTCTTGCCTGCGTAGCTCATGGCCCTATACATCTAGCCTGCACATCCCTTTAGACAACCCATTGCCCTGCCGGTTAGGCGTTCTTGGCTTTCAATACTATCCGCCTTCAAGTCGTATCGCCACGCAGCGCTGAGACACTCAGTTCGTGGAGCGCAGATCACGACTCGGGCTAGGCATTCTGCACTACCTGAGTACGCAAGCCAATTGGGTGCACACTGAGTTACTTCCATCCCCGATTCGCATCGTCACGACACTCTTACTCACAGCCTAACATAGAGTAGCGGGTATGAGCGCTCAGTACAGTCCACCTCTTAGATTGGGCCTGCTCACATATATCCTCCTAGAGGTTTCTGTCTGCCTGACCACTACTATCACATCACCCTGATGCAATCTCGGCATGCGCGCTATACACACGTCGGCCTATATAGCAGTAGTCAATCCCTGATCGCTCAAACTATTTCTCGACAACAATACCTAGCTCACGGCTCCACTGCTCGTTCCTTCAATCGACGCGCACTCTCAGAGACTCGATGCTGCCAACAAAACGCTGCACTCAGTGATCTCCGTCCCATCGCTGCTCGATCTGCGAGTCTCGGCCGGCTACTTACTCTACACGGAGAATGTGTGCTCATCCAGCACAAAACAAGGAACTCCATCACAGCGCAGCACCGGGAGTGCCACGTACAATACATTATATACAAAAGTGTCGTCCTGAGCACATAGTGTTCCACGTCCGTGGTGGTATTCTCTCGCAGCGCCATCTTTATTTCACATCGCATATCTAATCTATGATACTCATACGCGCGGTCATACAGCTCAACTGATATCCAAACCCTATCTCCCCACACATCTTTCTCACATATATATCAGCACCAGAGGTGAGTTACTCACACGCATAGAAAAGGTCTCTTGTGTACGTCTATGATCTATATCACAGTTGCCCAGCAGACATGAGTTCCCTATACTGTTCAAATAAAGTCCGCTTCACTACCCTAAATGGGTCGCCATATCTCGTACCCATTTAGGTTACTCTACTAAGATTGTGCTGCACCTGATAATATCAAAACATTTACGATGAAGCAACGTACCTCTAGCGAGTAGGTCCTATTCCTTTTAGTGTCACATATCCTACGACAGCTCAATTATACACAAGTCCACAGACACCAGCACTCATTCATCTGTTATATACGTTGTTGTCAGATATAACTATCGTATCTAGCTATCCCGCTGTGCTCTTACTCAGGAATGAACCTACTCCTCGCAGCTCTATATACGTGTACCTCACCATAAGTATATATCAAGGTCTACACTCGCATAGACTTCATACACCGTATCTGAAGTCATGCACAAGCTCACGAGCTACACTCATCTCTGATTCCGCGGATGCTCCTGCTATATACAAACTACATCATAACGTGCTAGAGAGTGACAATGACGCGACGATCATTTCTTTCTTCTCCCTTTATCGAATCACCCGTATGACACTTCGCCATAACCCTATCCCCCTTAGTACATTGCATGGCCCTCCGCTCGGTCACACTCACACGCACAAGCGTCTGTCACAGAGTTTTGGATATCGCATCTGTGTGTCTTAGGAACCACCTCATCTTATATCTATAGCCGCGGGGCGGTGCACCGGTCCCTCACGGTAAGCTCACTAGCACTCGCTCGAGCACGTCTCTTTCATGCACTAAGGTCCCCGCGCGGTATGAGCGCGCAAGCTGCATGATGAGAGGCCACAGTTCTCGCCCCTACGGTCTTGGCGCGGCGCCTGCTCGATCAACCGTCTCTGTCGTCACTTCGTACCCGACCTAGGTCATCCTTGCGACTTAACATGGCTTCAAGGCGCATCTCCCACCAATTATCGTATACCACATCGCTATTTTCTCCTTCGTTGTGTCTTACTATTCGTACTCTCCGCTCCTCCTGTGCCATCTCTAATACTCGATCTGTTCTCGACCACGACATATCCTAATAAACCACACAGTAGCTCGTCAGTCCATATCCGATGCCTCCTTGCCTACACTCGCGACAAGCTCTCAAGATCCACTCGGATACTCGTAGCGCTCTCAGTTATATCAGACTCTCTCGCGAGGCATACTACACACCATACATAGATTATGAGTACGCATGATACGACTCATCATCTCTGTTCTCGAACTAGAGCACCAGCTGTCCGCTGCTCAACTCTATAGACATTCTCTCGTCCTGCGACGGATACTAACAGAGATCACTATGTATGCGCAGTAACGTCCGGCGGAGAGAGCAGAGGTCTGCAGCACTGCAGCCTATACGTGTCAGAAGATGCGGAGCCTCGTCTCACAGATCCTGATAGCGCACTCAGCACGACTCTAACTCTAACCGCGCACACTTCATGCCTGCGGAATCGACGCATGCAGACTCTCTTACAAGCGTGAGATATCACACCAGCATATCACACCCACCTAACGAGTTCGTATCATGTGTGACTAGCAATGGTCGCTCACACTCGTGTCGATCGTCCCGCCTTTCGCACGCGAGTAGACGTGGCCAGCATCGACTGGCAGCAGGTCTGCGTAGCGCACCTGCACATCATCTCATGCTTAATTTCCGCGCTATCCGACTCGTTTCTCAGCCTAGCCCGTAATTCGACAGTCACAACTAGTGATGCCTAATTAGAAACATTCCCACACTATCA
The DNA here is from genome assembly GCA_009805545.1 of Oryza longistaminata. NCBI lineage: Eukaryota > Viridiplantae > Streptophyta > Magnoliopsida > Poales > Poaceae > Oryza > Oryza longistaminata. The sequence goes on along the minus strand of CM020185.1, from coordinate 7,195,808 downwards.
TGCGTTATATCTTGGCAGCAGTCAGAAGGCGACGACGATGAAGTGGGTGGTGACGAGATGCGACGCGGGCCGTCTTCGCCGCATCTGTCGCAGCTCTTGCGGCTGGTGGCAGCGCTTCACCGCGGTCCCCGAGGGGAGCAAGTTCACCACAAGGTGCAATCGCTTCATCGGCGTGCCTCCATTTGCGCTTTCGTGCGGTGGCGCAGCTGCTGCTGCCTCCTCCCCGCGCCGTCGCCCACTCGCTCCGCCAACTAGCCGCTCCGCCCCGTCGCTGCCCTCTCCGGCAATCTACTTGGAGGGGACTGTGATAGTACGGCTCACAGTGATACCGAGGGAGCTATCACGCTAAAACATGGATAGTATTATACACTCACACATTCGCCACAAGAGGAATGGAGCGGACTGTTTCTTATGAGCTATATCATATATGGAGTTAACTATGCATATATATGAAGGTGCAGCCAGCAGCCGAACCCTGCGCTGCATGATATCTATCACTATCCAGATATCTCCTGTTCTCTTTATGATCCATCACTGTAATATAATAACTCGTAGCGTAGTCCCACACACCTTCATCACACCATTGGCTTACACACCGTCAATTATCCGTCGAATTAGTGCACGACTGCGTGATACGTGGCGCGTGTGATTTGCGCTCCGAGTTCAGACCTACGTGACACTCACGTCACTCATATACGAGCATATGATGAGTCCGCACTCAGTCTCCACGACTCCTAGACTCGGCTCGGACCACTGACACACACCTCGCAAGCGTATCGGTGTCTGGTACCTAGCCCCGCGAGTTACTCACTCTTTTATGCCCTTACTATCCGCGAGGTGGGGCGATAAATATAGGGCGAGATCTCTGAGAGCGTTCAGTTGAGGTATGTGACAATCAGCACAGGGACATGAAGGAGGTAAAAAGACTTATTCCATTCAACAAAGAGTTCGGAAATTCCTTTCCCCACGATCCCACTCCGCCGCCGCCACACCACCACCACTCCGTCGCCCCCGCCGTCGCCGTGGTTGCGCCTGCGGCTGGCTCCGCCTTGTACCACCTGCTTCCTGTCAACCTTCCTCGCTTCCCCAATTCCACTTGTCAACCTCTCATCCTTGCTCTCCTCCACATTTCTCCTTTCTAGTAACCAACCCGATGCGATGGACTGAAGAGCGCGCCACCAAGAATAGGTGCGGCGGCATCCACGGCGGCGACGACGACGACAACCCCGCGCCGAACCTCACCGCAGACGCATCGTGGAGAATCCGTCTTCGCGTCTACCGGCCAAGTCCGTCTGCCCGCTTTCAAAGGTGCATCTGCCTGGCGCTGCGCCGCATCATCTCCCACTGCCGACCACCCAAAGAAGCTCCCCCCACACGCTCTCCGGCTTCATCTCCCATTACTCCGTGCCGCTCTCACGACGGCATCGTCTTTTTCCCACATTCCGACAGCATCATGGCGGAGAAGAAGGACAAGACGAAGTGGGGGAGGAGCACGCCTTGTTCACTGACCCTTCCTGTCCTTCTTGCCTGGATACAGACCATCTTTTCCCAAGGATGCTGCAATGGCCTTCTCCTCTGCTTTGTGTTGCAAGAATTCCCCGAGAGATGAATCGATACGTGGTCTGCAACCTGCCACTCAACATGGATCATCCTTGCCCGAGATCGACCGCGCGGACCCGGTCTCACCGTCCGTTTGGGTTTCGACCCGGCATTTTGTCGCCGTACTTCCATGTGTTTGTTGATCCTTGAGCATGTGATGGATGCGTCTCCGGCGTGGAGATTTTCTCGTCGAACGGAGCGTGGAGCCCAAGCAGGGAGAATGGTTGGGGTGGATGAGGCAATGACCAGTACGGTGCATTCCGACGCGAAGTGCTGGTTTGTCGATGCGCATGGTGAAATTTCGTCTCTACAACTCGGCGATCATAGCGGTGGATTACGGAGGGGAGAACGTGGAAGACATTCCTTTCTTTGAAGCGATGAACCTGTGAATGCCTCCCAATGGGAATCCTTGCCTTTCATAGGCCAATCCCAAGGGCACTTGTATTACAAAATTCTACAGGATAGGGACTTCCTCATAACTGTCAGTGTCTGGACTCTTGATGGATTCTGCAGCTGTGATGGTTCCTTCAAGTACAAATTAGCACTTCCAGCTTTTCGGGTGAAGAATATGAGGCTTGAATGGGACAGTATAGCCTGATTTGCAATTCACCCAAATGCAATTGATTTTCTATGTTTTCCGAGGACGAAGGCCGGGATATCTGCTATCATATGACCATGGAACCGTGGGAAAGTATAACTCGATATGCAATATGAAGAGATCCCTTTGGAAAACCTGGATCCATTGTCTTCGTATGCCCCCGTGTCATGGATCTTTGCTGATCATGCCTAGATGTGGTGGCATTAGAAGCAGCTCATGAAGAACAATATTTGGTCGGCTAAGTTTCGCTGTTTGTTATCAGTGAAGAAAAGGTTGGTCCGCTGGTGGATTTTCTGTAGTTTCGAAGAAAAAAGAGTTGCTGTCCAGCCAAAAAGTTGCCAGAGCTATTGATTACTGAATTGGTATTTTTGCTAATTCCATTTACTCTGTTTACCTGTTTACTTATAGAGCAGAGTAAGTGGAGAATATTAAGTTGTGACCTTGTTAAATCATGGTTTAGCACTTAGGGCAAGCCTATTTGATTTTGTACTACTTCCTGTGCTTTCATGCATCCACCTCTTAGTTTGTAACCACTAACTCAATGTTACTATGTTAGTCCAGTCATGGGGATCCTGTTACTTGAATTTACAGAGATTGGTTATCCTTTGAACTCTTCAATGTGCCTTTCTCTCAAAACGACCTCCCATTCCCTTTTGCTATATTATTTTCTGATACTATTTAGTAATGGCCTTACTAGCTTACATAAAGGCGTGTTTAGTAAACTTTGCATATATTCTTATTGCTCACATAAATGCTATTCCTAGAACTGATGGAGCTGAATCTGGATTGAATACATGATGGTTTGTGAAGAGAGAGCCTTGGAGATCGGTACTTGGTGTACAGTAAGTGAGTAGGCAGGCAATTTTTCAGCTTGGTGAGCTTATACAGCTGATTAGGAGTGACAAAGTATGTATCTGTAGGTACACATTGGATCCTCAGGACATGAGGCTTGTAGCTTGGAAGATGGCACTCAGCTGGCACTTTGCACAGCTGCAGATCTTAAGCACAATACTACTGAGTTGGTATTCTTCCAAAAATCCAAACTCATTGGCGCCACGCTAGGGACTCAAAATGTTGCCCAATTTACTAACCTTAATAGTCATGTATGGTGCATGAAAAAGTCCAATGAGTCCCAACTATGTTTCCAGTTTTCATCCATGTCCCTCACTACAGAACCTGATATACGAGCATGCCTCCAAACTAGGGTAACTTAAGTTGTGTACGTGTTAACTTTCATGGTTCACACTTGGGTTAAAGTTCTATCTAATTTTTGAAGTTCCTTTGTTGTGGCTTTATATTTTTCATGCCATCCTCTCACTGGCAAATTTTAACTTGGAAGTAATATAAGCCATCTCTTGTAGATGCTTTTAGTTGTAAGATGGACAATTGTTGCATGTTAGTCCAGTCATGAGTCCTGTAACTTGGCATTACGGATATTGGTTAGCTTTTTACTCTGCTATGTGCCTTCTCTCAAAAGAACCCCCATTAACTTTGGACTATTAATTTGTTTTTGCTGATTCTTTTTTTATCAGCTAAGGGTAATGGCTTATTGCTACTAGATTACTAAAAAGCTACTGAAACAATTTGCATGTATGCTTAATTGGCTAGCATACATGCAAACATAACTGATGAGTTGAACCTGATGAATGATGAGCTTTGTGAAGAGAGCTAGAGATGGTACTGTGGTGTACAGTGGTGATTATTCCTGATTAGGCATGCAGTTGTCAACTTGGGTGAGCTATTAAGCTTGATTAGTTAGTGCATACAGTATGTAGGACCTGGCTTTGGTATGCTTAGGAAGATGCACTCAGCAAGCCACTTTCAGCAGCTCAGATCTTAGCACAGTAATAATTGGTTGTTCTTTCCAAAGTCCCAACTCATGGGGCCCACCTGGGGCCCAAAATGCGGCCCAAATCTACTAACACCAAATCCCAAATTTGGTCTTGTTGCGGAGTCCCCTTGGGATTGAATTGGACCAAAAATTGTTAGCAGTCGCGTCAAATTATGTAAATCCTCTCCAAATTAGCTGATTGAAGAATTGACGACTGAACAAAACTGGATCAGGTTGTCAGGTTTCAAAATCAGCATTTTTTGCTTATAAACAACAAAGACTAGATGAAACATCCTGTCTATCCAAACCCTTTGCAGCCTTACAGATTTCTGCACCCCAATGCCTGCAACATGTTAAGCACAAGAATCCTTTTTTTTCTTCCGAAAATCTTTGTTCTGTAAGCTTTTATTCCCTGCCCCAAAAGAAAAAACATCTTCGATGCAATCGATATTTTTTTTCTCTTTGAGAAGATCTTGTAGACGATACACTCGATAAACTCCCTCCGTTTCAGATTATAAGAAGACTTTTTAGCATTGCCTACATTAGTATATAGATGTAATGCAATATGTGCTAATTCATTAATATTATTATGAATGTGGCAATGCTAGAAAGTCTTGTAAATATGAAACGTTGGTAGTATTTTTTTTCCCCTTTTTCAGCGAACACAATGCTGCTGCATGTTGCACTTGATGCTAGTACCAAGAATTGGTTAAAAATACCTGAAATTATTGGAGGAGACGCGGTGGCCTGCACTGCAACTGCAACATAATGCTCTCTGCCTGCGATCACTATGCAGACGAGAGGCAATGCATGAAGACCATCAACAGTTGAAACACTACTGGCAGTGATGGTCCGTAGGGCTATGCACAGAATTACATGACTGCAACAGCAATCACCGCAGCACTCACTTACTCACACGAATATACTACCTCCGTCCAAAATAAGTGTAGTTTTTGCCACTATTCAGTTCCAACTGTTTGAGCCGTCCGTCTTATTTGAAAAAATTATGGAAACCAAATTAAAAACATTTAGTCACACATAAAGTCTATTCATGTTTTATCATCTGATAGGCAATAAAAATACTAATCATAAAAAAATTTTCAAAATAAGACGAACGGTCCAAACGTTGAACTAAATAGTCAAAACTGCACTTATTTTTGGGGGACGGAGGGCAGTAGCAACAGTTAGTCAACTAGATTGATATTAACCTAATTAAAATCTAGATAAATATATAAGAGTAGAGTTCTGTCGAGTCTAGATTCAGTATATGTCGAGTAGAAAGGCGATATATAATGAGTAATACTATGTTGTTATAATTTTGTGACTGAGAAAATAGACTTTTTCAGGTGAGAGGAGAACGGGAGACAAATGGTCTGAATTTGATCGTCTCCAGCAGCAACAGCATCACTGTGCTCGCTTATCCTTCTGACGCAGTTCACTGTGCGAATTACTCCTTGGGTGGTGGTCTGTTTTGATCTTGATTTAGAAAAGATTGAACACTCTGCGACGCAGATTTTCGATGACAGAACAAATTCCGAAAAAAAAAAGAACTACTTCAGTAGCTCATCTACATAAATTTTTCCTCAATTTTACAAACTACAAAGCTACAGCTTAGAACAAAGTTGGAACGTTTCTGCTACAGCAAAGCTAGGTGAGACTGAAATTGTTCAGATCAAAGCTAGCCGTAGCTAGCGGAGGCCAGGCAATGGCGAATTGGCAGATTGCAAATGCAGAGATGTGATGGCCGTCACGCCTGCTTCACGGCGGGGCGGTCGCCGGCGTCCTGCTGCTCCGGCCGGAGACGGCGTCTGCTCGAGCGGCGGTGGCGGGCCGCGGTGAGGGAACGGCTGCGGCGGCGGCGGGTGGCGCGAACATGGGCATCGGCGCGCGGCGGGGAACATCGGGCAAGGGAACTGCGCGGCGGCGGGCATGCCGAAGCCGGTGAGCCCCCATGCGGCGGCGGCGCCGAGGTGGGGAAATGCCACCGCCGCCGCCATTGGCCCGGCCATCTGCTGCATCTGCATGTGGTGGTGCTGCATTGCGCCGCGCCGCCGCCGCCGCCGGCAGCATCATCGGCGGCACGAAACATCCCCGTCCCCATCGACATCATCTGCACCTGCAGCTGCAGCGTCTTGAGGTACTCGATGGCTTCTCCCAGCATCGACGCTTGTCAATCTATAAACCATTTTCCATTCCCATGATGACGTCACATTTCACCAAGCTCAATTTGGATTCATGGCGAACTTTGTTACCTTGTTGCAGTTTGGGATGAGCCTCTTGCAGCGCCCTCATCTTCTCGTTGATCCGGTCTTTCTTTTCCTCTGCGAGCTCGAAAGCAATTCAATGGCGAGATGAGATGAACGTCATGACACGACGCGGGTGTTGTGGATGGTGGCATGGTGTGTGTGCTTACCCCGCTCTGACAGGGTTGTGACTTCGGCGGTGCGGCTGCGCTTGGAGCTCCTCGCCGCCGACCTCCGGTGGACGCCGGCCGAGCTCGTCGTCGAGGTCCAGCTGGAGAGGGGAGAGACGTGACGTACGCGTGAAGCGATCGCGAGAGCAGCAAATGGCGGCGGCGGCGGCGTGGTTGTTTGCTTAACCTCGTCTATGACTGGCCGACCACTCGGCGGACGTTGTTGTGGCTGTCCCCCAATGAGCTGGCTCGGTCGCCGTTGCGGAGCAGACGGGACGAGGTCGTCGCCGTCGCGGTCGCGGCAGGCGCGGGGCGCGTCGGAGCTCTTGCCTCGGACGGCGGGCAACCTCTGCGCCACCGTCGCCGTCGCGGCGGCGGTGTCGAGTCGGGGTGCGAGGTAGGGGCCAGAGGCGGCGGCGCCGGCGGTGCGGCGCGGCGCGTGGCGACGGCTTGGGCGGTGCAGCCATGCCATCCTCTGTCGGAGAAGAGCGGGCGGTGCTTCTCAGCCAGGTTCTCGCCGCCTGCACCACCGTCGACTCGACGGGACGGTCGAGGTGGCCGCCGCGACGCCGACGCCGACGCGGTCTCGCCGCCGGAGGGGCGCTGCTGCAGAGGCCTCGAGAAGAAGGTGAAGTTCATGACGCCGCCGCCGCCGCCGCCGCTCGTGCGAGCCTGCTTGGCGGCGGCGGCGGACGTGGATCGAGGACGACGGCGCCGTGGGGAGGAGGACAGGGGTCGGGGTCCTCCCTGCTCCGCGGCGGCGGGGCGGCGGGAGGTGGTCGGAGAGGCCGGAGAGCAAGGCCGGCGCAGTAGTCGGAGGCCAGCGGAGCCGTGTCAGCGTCGGCGTCGTCGTCGTCGTCCACGACAGGGTGGTAATGCAACCACGGCCACGTCGTCGTCGTCGTCATCTCATCGTGGTCTGTGGTGGTTGCGGCGCCGCCGCCCCGCATGAGATTCTTGATGAAGAGGTAGTCGTGCGCCGGCGGCGACTTGGGTTGGCGGCGGCGCTGCAGGTGAAGGGCTGGAAAGGGCGGGGCGGGAGCCGGCCTGAGCGGCGCCGGGCGCCGTTGTCCCAGAGCAGCTCGGCCAGGTCGCTGCCGGTGTCGTTCCCGCGCTAGCATGCAGACGATGAGGTCGCCGGAGAGGAGGATGGATGGCGGCACGCGGCGGAGGCGGAGAATCGGGGGGAGTAGTTAAGGAAGAGCGACGCGGCAACCTAACGAGGTGAGAGCGAGAGCCTTGTCTTCTCCATGGAGGATGGGCGCGAGAAGAGAGGCGCGCCCCCACTGAGCTAATTAATAGACCACGACGGCGACGAGGAGGCAGGTTCGCGTTGGCTTCGATTTTGTTACGTTAGGCGCTCCATAATAATTTTCAAAAAAAATACTCCCTCCCTCCGTTTCGAAAGTTTTTACACCGTTGACTTTTTAGCACATGTTTGACCGTTCGTCTTATTCAAAAACTTTTGTGAAATATGTAATTTTATATACCTACATAAAAAATATATTTAACAATGAATCAAATGATAGGAAAAAGAATTAATAATTACTTCAATTTTTTTAATAAGACGAACGGTCAAACATATGCTAAAAAGTCAACGGCGTCAAACATTTTGAAATGGAGGGAGTATACTATAATTAGATTGCAGTTATACTGTAACTACACTATAAGTTACTACATTTGAAAGTTTTGTTTTCCCTAAAAACTTGCAGCAGTATTTTAGCAATTCCATATAACTATTCCCCTTGTTTCATTGTTGTAAGTAGTTTGATTTTTTTAAGACTTAAGTAATTTAGCTTTGATCAAGTTTAAAAAAATTATCAACATCACAAAATTCAACATTGAATATATTTTGATACTGTGTTGTATTGAAATGTTACTATATTTATCTACAAGCTTGGTCAAACTTAAAAAAGTTTAATTAATACAATTATCAAACGACTAATAATATGAAACAAAGGGATTACAGCATAATTATAAGGATTTTGCTATTTTACTTGTGATAGTTTTTTTTCCAATCTTTCGATTTTTCTTTCGTACAATCTTGCATCAAGTTTCATTTTTCTATAGACACAATTTACAATTATACTACTGCACTTATACTTAGTTACAATGAACCAAAATAAGATTTTACGATTGCTTTTTTTTCTAGATTTACGATTTTTGACATGCATGTTTATTCCCCTATATTTATTTAAATTTCATTCAAAACGGACTATATCCATTGGTTGAAAATTCTGTAAGAATCAAATCGAAGCTATAAATCTTTGCTCAGGAGAGAGTCGGACTCGAACATAGTTGGGGAGGTACAATAGACTGTTTATACATATACAGCCCATTTACAGATACAGCCCAAATGGCGGTCCATTGTTAAAAGCAGCCCATTGTTCCCTCAGAAAACAGAGCCCACGGAGTTCCTCTGAAATATAAACAGAGGAGCCCATGGTGTTGTAGTATTGAACAAGTTGATATGACTCATCAACGTGTGATTAACTAAATATTAACCAAAAACTTGAAAAATAGATTAATATGTTTTTTTAAAACATCTTTTTTATAAAAAAAATTTATAATAAACACACCGTTTAGCAGTTTGAAAAACATGCGCGTGAAAAAAAGGGAGGTGAGTTGAGTTGGCAAAGAAAGGGTGAAGAACACAGCCTAATACTGGTTTATATTACTTCCCCCGAGCGGTTTTAACAGCGTTTTCATCGGACGTGACATTCACAACTTTTCCTCAAGAAAGACGCACCACTCGACACTCGTATTGATGGCATCTACGACATCCCCAGCTTCAGACTCCCTGCCTGAATGTTCATTTATATTGGGAAACTAGAACAACATATAGGTTCCATTCAAAACCAAATCACAAGCCAAGTGCACACAAGAATATATATTAGTGTTCCAAAACATAGCAGCTAAGCTCAAACACTTATAGAACGAAACATTATCTCCATCACCAGTGGAAATCCTCAACGGCACTGAGTTCCCGAATCCAGACTTCGGGCATAAAAAGCAACAGCTACTAATAGTTTAGGTACAAAAGCATCCAGTGCACCTCGAAAATATTAGACTAGAGAATGCAGCTAACAACTGAGCTACAAAACGACTGCAAGTATTATTAAGCTAAGCATTAAGATGTTCTATGCCCTACATCAGAATTCAGAAGAGAAAGTCTCAGAATCAGATGATAAGAGTAGAGCACTTGTGCAGCAATCACTGGCCGTCTCCCTCTGAATAGAACATGCTTGGGTACACCCACAAGGCCTGCAGCTGGCGGTACCAGTTTCTTTTGAACACGAGGTTCTCATCAGTGTTAGGATCCCACACAGCATCTGCATCATCACCCAACCCATGCAGGCTCAATGGCTGAGAGTAGTGAGCATAGTACAAGCAGTTGCTCCTCCCTCCCCAGCGCTCCGGGTTCTTGAAAGAAAATGGAGGGCTCCTTGCATCACCCCCAATGAAGAGTGCCCAGTTCTTCAGCTTCTTTACCTCCACCCATTTTGCAGGCTTGGTCGACATGTCCAGACGGTATGGCCTGTAGAGGACTGGTGCTCCAAATGAAAAACTTATGTAGTGGTCAACAATGAGAAGCATGTCGCCACAAACCACAAACCATGGTCTTATATATGGACATTCATTCATGTTATCCCACCAGAGAGTTTTTATCTTTTCCAAGCGAAGATTGGGGGCCAACTGCAAAGTGTACAGACTGTACTCAATCACAGCGATGAGCTGACCATTGAATTCCACAATCTGATCGACCCGATTAACGGGCAGCTTGAGCTCAGACCAAGAGTCACTTCCAACTGGCCAATCAAACAGGGAGGACTGAGTGCTGATAATGAGATGTGAGTTAGGTGACGTGATAGGAGCCGTCAGAATGCCACAGTAGTAGAACTCATCACAGTTCTCACTGAATGGAAGGCGTGGAGGTGAAACCTCAGCACCGGTGAACACATCAACAACAAGACAGTAACCACGGCGGCAGCAGATGAGCTGACCATGGGAAGAACCTGCAAAATGCATCCTCTGCAGAGTTTCTTGAGGAATCTGGCAGCGGAGTGGGGTGTTTCGGTTGGCTAGATCAATGACCTCACACGAGCGTAGCTTGCGAGTACCATTGCTGCTAGAAGGGGCTTTGACGCGGACATTGGGTCGGACGAGGAGTGGTGGGAGCATGGCGCGAAAGTTAGATTTTGATGGGTAGGATGAGAAGGCAGCACGCCAAGAATGGCAGGTGCCAGTGAAGGCAAGGAGGTCAAGGAAAGAACCCAACAGAGCAACAATGGAGTGAAGCAGGCCCTCTGGGAGTTCTGCCCAACCTTCGATCACAGATGTGGCAGGGGGTGCTGAGCCAGAGGCTTCAGAAACCTTGCTGGGGCTTTGCATGATGGCGGATTGCCGGACTCCCTGCAACACATAATGAATTCAAAAACAAATTAGAAGGGTGTAAGCCTGCTAGAATTTCAGCTACAAAATATATGCAGAAGATACCTCAATCGTCATTATACATTGAAAATAAAAGGCAAAGATCTTGATTCCAGCAGGTACATTTTTTATGTTCAGGGAGAAACAATAGCATACAGGAAATAACAGTTGCTCGTTTTTATTGAAAATGCATGCATGCCTGCTTAAAGTTTAAAACTTTCTATGTGAAGCCCATCATTGTATTCAAATAATGTAAAAAAAAAAGGCCTGAAATATTTTCTGTTTTGATGCCTATCTCTATTTGGGGGTCAAATTATGACAAAAACAAATATTTTCTGTTTTGAGGCCTTCCTCAATTTGGGGATCCATTCATGCATGGCATCAAAATTTATGTTCAAGAATCACCAGATTGCATCCAATTTCGCGCATTTTCTTTTCACACTAGTAGAGGCACGCGCACCTATACGCTCTCATAAACCTACGTGATCAACCATGTCAGTCTAGGGTTCTTCGCTAGCACACACATCCAACAACAAAATCCAGTGCAAGATCCACCCCCTACCAACGCGGGGTAGATCTCACCACCACAGGACGGCGCGCGCTTCTCGGTTAGGTTCGGATTCGGAGACACGAGTGACACACACACTCAAGAGGAGAAACCGAGAAATGTATCAAATAATTTTTTTTAAAAAAAACCGAGATCAGGTGTTAGTTGCGACAAGGTTGGGGAAGAAGGGAGAGAGTTTGCAGGCCTTGCGGATGGACGGATGAGTCTCCGGCGAGGACGATGCCGGCGAGCGGCGCCTTCTCCGGCGATGTCGGCGTGCGGTGCGGTTGGTCTCTCTCTCTCTCTCTCTCAGTCTCACTCCCCTTCTCCTGCTCCTTTTATGGCCTCCAATCGTGGGCCCAATTTGGGCTTTCTTAAGTGGGCCTAGCAATATGGGCCCAAATCAAAAGTTGGGCCGGATTGCTTGGGCCTCCCATGGATCATCACCTCGCTGACGCATCCGTCTCCTCGCCTCGCCTCAACTCCCATCGGACGCGCCGCCGCCGCCGCCGCCGGGTTGGTCTCCTCACCGGCGCATCCGGGTAAGCTACGGGTTCGGAAGCGCTCATGGCCGGGAGCCGCCGGAAGCGGCAGCGGCGAAGATCACGGCCGCCGTCGCCGCAGGCCGAGCCCGCTCTCGGCCAAAGGTCCGCAACCCTAACCATGATTTGGTTTGTTTTATTTATCCTTCTCTGTTTCACCTTTGTTAATTCGATGTTACTGAGTGGATGGATGTGCGTCAAATCATCGTGAGGCGACAAAGAACCCTCATTCATCGTATACCACGCGCCGATAGCGATTTCGTCTCATGATGTCATGAACTAGGTAGGGTGAGCTAGCTCACCAGTGCATAACTTGTTCTGTTGTTCAGTGATGAGGTGTGAAACTATTGGTATAGTGGGAGATGATGGATATTTGGTGTTCAAATTTGGATACAATTTAGTGCGGTCTCGGATTCTAGTCGATTACGTAGTTCCAGGACGTTTATGGTACCTGACATTCTTGTATGGTAGCACTGCAAGAGGAGCAAGATCGATTAATGAATTAATCAAATGCGCCTACAAAACTTTTTCCTGATAAATGGGGCTTTTTCCTGATAAATGGGGTGCAATGCCCGCATATTCATGTTGACGGAATAAATATTTTCATCACTTTTGGTGATATTTGTTCTGAGGGTGCTCTACAATGTATCGCTCTGTCATTGTTTTGAGGGGGCAAAAAAGGGTTTGGAACACTAGACAGATTACAACTGTGCTATTGTTCAAGGTATCAAAGCTGTAAGTGGTTCTTGGAATTGTTATTGTTCAATGAAACGGGCATAATTATTTGCCTCAGCGTGTTACAAGAGCCTATTGCTCGATATGCCCAAGCTGTAGGTGAAGTTACCAATTCATGTTGCTTCTTTGAATGAACCGACATTGTGATCAATATCATTCCATTTTTAAATCTTTACTAATAATGTTATCTTTGAGTGCTTTCTCTGATCCAGTCGTCCTGAATTTTTTTCATTTGTTTGACAGGGAAGTTTCTGTTGCAGAAAGGCCCTTTAAGAAAACCTGCCACTCATCAGTGTCTACATCCTCTACCATGTGTGAACCCCATGTTTGGCCAGGTCTCATGGACAGCATGCTTCACCAAATCATTGCTTTGCTTAGCTCATTCCAGGACTTGCTTGCTTTTAGTGGCACTTGCCGCTCTTGGCGAGCTGCATTATCTTCCTTCCCATCCGTATATACTTTCACCTTCCCACCTCTCCACCTGAAACCAGATATACCTAATTCCCATCCCCATTGCAGCAGTTTTAGGTACACTCTTTTATATAAGTGCAGATGGCAGCTTGGTGATCCATCCAAGAGAACTTTATCCCTTCGCTGTTCAGCTCCACAAAATACTCCAAATCGCATGCGCTATTTGGGCTGTTCATATGGGTATCTCATCTTCTCATATTATGAGAATTGCCTCCTTGTTGATATGTACACTGGCGCAAAGGTGAAGCCTCCCAAACTACAATCCGCAGGCAACAAGGAAACATACTATGGCATCCTTACTGCTCCACTTAATTCGCCAAGCTCGCATCTCCTACTTTGTTCGAGATCGTCCATATTCTATTGGCAGGTTGGAACGAATTCTTGGTCAGAGCACCCTTTTGGCGGTGAGCGCATTCTTCAGATTGTGCTCTTCAAAGGTGAGATGTTTGCGATGGACTTTCATCACAGGCTCCATACCATGCGCTTTGCACCTCAGCTCAGCATGCAGGAAGTAGGGGTTGTGTGGGGAGAAGAAATGTTTGTGGGCGTACATTTTAAGCCGTGGCTGGTGATCTGCGGTGACATGCTTCTCATGCTTGACCTCTCAGTAGGCATTCACCATTTGTATGGTTTCCCTGGCACCTTTCAAGTCTTTCGTCTTGACTTTTCTGCTCAAACAGCCAAGTGGATGAAGATGGAAAAGTTGGAAAATAGTGCTCTATTTGTCAGCCTTGATAGGAGGAACCCTACATTCTCTTGCACGAGCCCTGAAAGATGGGGCGGAAAGAGTAACTGCATTTATGTTGCGAAACCATCTGAAGATTCTGATGAACCTTGGACTGCAGTCGAGCTTGGTCAGCCAATTCCTGGTACAACACATTGTGTTCCATACAGTCATGCACTCCTGCGAACTGAAGGCCATTGCAGTCAACTAGAGAACCTCTGGGTGCTCCCCAGTTTTATTTATGGTGTCAACCAGTGATCTATCATCTTCGTTTTGTTTTCAAGTTTTAGCCATCATTCAACAAGCCCTATCCATACTGCTTGCGTGATTTAATAGGTTCTGTACCTGTATTGGTTTCTTGACCTAGCATAAATGGATTCTTGTGAACGTAAATTGTAATCGTTTTCACATCTTTGATATGCTATTGGAGCTGCTAGAACAAATGATTCCTCTGCCGTTTTTTTGGGTGTGATTTGTACTGATTCACGCCTCAGGATTACTGGATGTTGTATTATAGCTGACAATGTTGTGTGACGCATGAGTTACACAATATATATACCTTTAGGTTAAATTGTAATATGAATGTTGTTGAGAATTGTTTCATGATTGACTTAGTGGAACGCCTTGACATAACAATTTACTTGAATTAAATTTGAAAATATATTGTTCATTCAATTTTTTCTCATAAATATTCGTGATTCAAAAGTTTTTGCGGAAATATACCGTCGATATCGCATAACCTTTGCGCGAAAATGATGTGGACATGACGTCACGGACGGTATCGCGTGATGAAAGTGCGAGACCGCGTGGTCTCGCGTAGCAACGGCGAATGAAAGGGCGACACCATTCAGTCTCGCTAGAGCAAAGAGCAATACCGCTGCCGTGATGATTTAATTAGTGATTAATTATGCTGATTAGCGATTATTTAACTATTAATTAATCACTAATCAGGATAATTAATCACTAATTATTATTAGTTAATTGTTAATTGAGTAATTAATTACTAATCAAATGGAGATATTGCACGGTGTCGCTGTTTGGTTTCGCGAGAGCGTTCGGTCTCGCTCTTTCATTCTGCGAGACCGCACGGTCTCGCACTTTTCACCGCGCGATACCGATATCGACGGTATATTTCCGAAAAAACTTTTGAATCACGAATATTTCTGGAAAAAATTGAATAAACAGTATATTTTCAAATTTAATTCCAATTTACTTTACCTTCTCTTAGCGATCAAGAAGGCGCATGATAGATAGGTTAACACTAGTTTCCAGAATCGAAAATCGGACGATCATTTAATCATGTCCTTTGCTTTAGTAATGGTTTACTAACCCACTGAAATTTTATTAGTAAACTCTTACTAACACTAACAGTAAGGTGTCATGTGTGAGTACATCCCTGAAATCCTGAATGAAGAAGCGTCGGCTTGCATCAACCAGTGATCTATCTATCATCTTCGTTTTGTTGTCATCAAGTTTTTAGCCATGCATACTGCTTGTGTGATTTAACTACGGTTTATTGACTCGGCATAAATGGATTCTTCATGAAAGCATTGTTCCCTGACAATTGGCCTTCTTTTTCATACTGGTCAGGAAGGCACATTTATCTGCTGAGCTGATATTATTTTCCAAAACCTGATAAACCTAAAAAAACTGGCGACACATTTATAGCAAATCCGTAAATACTATAAATCATTAATCAGGATTCGAAATCTTTTACAAGGAATAAACAAATCTATCGCTAATTACTCTTAATAATAATGCCTTTAACTAATAAATAAACAAGGAAAAGGCTATACATTGTAACATTTTCTGACTAAATTCTTACTAAAACCGACGTGTCACGCTATGAGTGTACGTCGATTTTTCATAACTTTCATATAACTAAATTAAATGGTTGAGATGATTGTTAGTAAATGTTTAATACTAAGAAAATTTAGTCCGTGTAGCAGTAGTGCTCAATAAATGAATGTAAATTGTGAAAGCCGTGGAAGGGGTCGTTCTCCGGCGATGGCTCCGGCGACGTCTCCGGCTCCGGCTCCGGCGGCTTGTCCTTGTCCTTGATGAGCTCCGCCGTGCGCTGCGCGGCCGCGCTGAGCATGCTCTCCACGCCCATCAAGCTGGCCTCCAGCCTCAGTATGTCCGTCTCCTCCTCCTCGTCGCTGGACTCGCCATCATCTGATACCTCCTCTTCCTCACCTTGAGCTTCTTCGCCGGCGGCGTGCTTGGCGCAGTACTCGACCATCTCGGCGAGGGGTTTGGCGGCGGCGCAGCCGTCCTCGATCAGTTGCCGCAGTTCCCGCAACAGGCTCGCCGCCCTCTCCGCCGTTGATGGTATCTCCCCGTCGGAGCTCATCGTCTTGCTGATATCTTATTCCGCCATTGATGACGACCGGTTTGCACGGAGAAATTAGTTAATTAATTAATATGCTTTGTCGATCATCTATTTATTACTAGTATTTTATATTGCACGAAACCGATCTAATCCAAGTCTAATTTCAACTGTTATGTAAACAAACTGTTGCGATGAATCCGTTTCTGAAACACGCACGCGTGCAGTTGAGTGGATTTGATCTGATTCCTGAGGGGTTTATACAAACGTTATATATATATGTTTGGGGTATTTACAAACTTGCCATTGTTTTTTTATAAATCTTAACCTACAACTAGTTTTTTCAATATTTTGCAATAATGCTATTCGAATATGATAGCTTTGCAATAACGATTTAAAACTATGGCAAATTTGCAATTGCCCCAATATGTTTATTAGGCGACAAGGACGCAAAATGCATAGAGTATGTTTATCAGCCCATTACCTGTGTTTCCGATTCAGAAGCACATAGAAAATACGCTAGAACAAGAAAATTTGGAGCAGCACCAAATCACAAGCCAAAGTGCACAAGCATTACATTCTTGTTCCAAACCATTGCTGCGAAGAAGAACAAAAGTTCCAAACCCTCACAGAACGAAACATTACCTACCATCACCAGTGGAAATCCTCAACAGTACCAAGTTCCAGACTTCCAGCACAAAAAGCAACAAGAAGTTAACTACACTTCCATCCAGTGCAGTCACACCCTACTATCAGACTGGTAATGCAGCTAATAACTGAACTACAAAACGACTGCAAGTGTTAAGCTAGGCATGAAGACCACCATGAGCATCTCCTAGATCTCTAGGCCAAGTTGCACATGTCTCTGCGTGCTCTACATCACAAGGGGGCAATTTCAGAAGAAGCTAATAAGAACAGAGCACTTGTGCGTGTGCCCAATCACTGGCCGTCTCCGTCTGAATAGAACATGCTTGGATACACCCAGAAGGCCTGCAGCTGACTGAATCAGTTTCTTTTGAACACAAGGTTTTCATCAGTGGTAGGATCCCACACAGCATCTGCATCATCACCCAACCCATGAAGGTTCCATGGCTGGGAGTAGTAAACGGAGGAGTATCCGCGGCATGCTCGCCGCCGACTCCGTCATCTCGAAGGTCTCCCCGTCGGAGCTCATCACCTTGATCATCTTCTTCTTCTTCTCTTCTGCCGCCGCCATTGATGACATTTACTGTCAAGCGAGCTAGCAACCGATCTGCACGGAGAAATTGTTATTGAACAAGCTGATCGATCTCTGAAACCTGGATTAATTGCCGATGATCAGGAGGTGATCTGTGATTATCTATTTACTGTATGAATCGAATCCGAGTCGGCGAGTCTAATATCTCAACTGCTATTCCGAAACGATTGCTTTGCTTGTTAAATCGAAACGGAATCCTACTGTAGTTAAGATGAATTCGTTTCCTTGTGTAAATTCGAAGAGAAGAATGGGTGTTTCTTCATAAATCTGCATGGCTTATCATTGTTAATTTGTTACCGACTCAACTGCGACCGTCAGATGAGAGGCGTGCGGTTCGGATTGGAGCGCAAATCTGCCCTCTTCTCGGCGTCTCCGCGGCCGCCTTATTAATTTATCCAAAAATGCTAATCTTTGATACATTCGGTTGGTGTAGAGGGCCAGCTTATTTAATTTCTTTATCTAAAATGCTTAATATCTGATCAAACTTCCACACGCGCCAGGCAAGATCTTCTTGGGGTTTATAATGTTGGAAATATCTGTCAGTAAATTACCATTCAATTTAATCCAATAATAAATAATGTATAAACCATGATGATTATAACATAGACCATTGGCAAACCATAGACATACAACAGTTGTAAACCATAGAAACAAGCATGTCCAGCTCATTTCCCCCATAAAAATAGAATCATCAGACAAGAACAGAATAAAAGAGCACATAGTGATACAGCGTTAGTTGCGGAACAGAAGCACAGTTGCCAGAAGCAAAAACCATTTGCATTTTTGTCACAGTGTAGTGAAAGAAAGGCAGCGACTTATATGGATATTTATTACTGAAGCATAATAATGCCTTATAATGGAACCAAGACGATTTATTAAAACTGAATTCCCTCTAGGAGTTCCTACAGAGACAATTAAGTGTACTAGATTTTTTTTTTGTTCTTATATAGTATATATGTGATTGTTCTATGGGGGATATATAATGGCCATATATTGATATCTTGGCGCCAAAAACATCAAGACAGTGTTTGGCAAATGTCTAAGGGAAATGATTTCCCACCCATCTTTAAATCCTAACCATTCATTCTCCCTCATCCATTTAATCCTAACCCTTTATTCATTTCCCAATCCTAATCCCACCCCTCATTTCCCATTATCCAAACACACCCCAAGAGCTACATTCCCCTTTGGCTACGGGTAGTGGTGTTCCCACGTTCAATTACCCAGGGTCACATGACTCCGAATAATTTATTCAATTCTAACTAAAATAATTTATTCGATCGGCACCGTAAAATATCGATACGAAGGCGAAGAAGCTGTCCGATCTCTATAACCTACGTTAATTTGGTGATTGATTGCCGATCAGATGCTACGTGCGCATCCTTTTTTTTTTCCATGAATTCAATCGAATATCGAGTCTAAGTACATTGCAAATACAACTTAGGACAAGGTAATTAAGCAATGGCAATGCATGCGAGTGATAAATTGCACAAAATCTATTACTAATTACTTCTGAATAATAACTAGTAACTCTACTGTAGTTATGATGTCCTGCCTTCGTTCTAAAATATAACAATGTTAGCTATAAATTTGAACAAATACATGTCTAAATTCATAGTTATAAATATTTATATTTTAGGACGAAGAGTTTAGTAATACGTAGTTAGTAAGTACTACTAAAAGCAGAGTTCGATCTTTTGTTTTCGGCGTTTGTACCAAAGAGTGCTGATATACCGAAATTTCCAAAAATTCAAACAAAATTTGGTCAAATTTGAACAAAATTTTACCAAATCTCTAAATTTGGAGATGTTTTTACCGATATTTTGGTACGTCATTCGTGTTTGATTCGGTTTTTAAATTCGTTCGCTTTTGAAAATACAGATGTATATTTGAGTCGGATTTTAAGTTCGTTTGCTTTAGGAAATACAAAAGGAGTCGTATAAGAAATCTATTTAAAAAACTTGCATACTAACTTGAGATTAATGTCAGACTCCTAATCACAACTCATGATTTTCTAAAAAAAAAATATCCAAGCGAATTTCCACAATAAATTTCACGCTAGCCAAACCATATAACAATAATAAAATTAAAATAGCATTCACCTGTTGCAACGCACGGACATCTTTTCTAGTACATAAAGAAAAAGAAAAAAAATTAAAATTTTGGCCAAAATAATGTCATAGACATACAACAGTTGTAAACCATAGAAACAAGCATGTCCAGCTCATTTCCCCCATAAAAATAGAATCATCAGACAAGAACAGAATAAAAGAGCACATAGTGATACAGCGTTAGTTGCGGAACAGAAGCACAGTTGCCAGAAGCAAAAACCATTTGCATTTTTGTCACAGTGTAGTGAAAGAAAGGCAGCGACTTATATGGATATTTATTACTGAAGCATAATAATGCCTTATAATGGAACCAAGACGATTTATTAAAACTGAATTCCCTCAAGGAGTTCCTACAGAGACAATTAAGTGTATTAGATTTTTTTTTTTTGTTCTTATATATGTGATTGTTCTATGGGGGATATATAATGGCCATATATCGATATCTTCGGGGGCGGAGTTAGAACGAAATGAAAAGGGGTGCCACTCACTTGCTTTAGTCTACTTTAGACTGCTATAAATGCCTAAGTTTGAATCGAGGGGGTGCATAGACGGTGAAAATAGATGAACTATAGCTAAAAAGAATTTCTTGACTGGGTTCCTGGACACCCTCTCTCCTACCTAGCTCCGCCCTTGGATATCTTGGCGCCAAAAACATCAAGAGCTACATTTCCCTTCGGCTACGGGTAGTGGTATTCCCACGTTCGATTACCCGGGGTCACATGACTCCGAATAATTTATTCAATCCTAACTAAAATAATTTATTCGATCGGCACCGAAAAATATCGATACGATCATATGACGGCGAAGAAGCTATCCGATCTCTATAACCTACGTTAATTTGGTGATTGATTGCCGATCAGATGCTACGTGCGCATCCTTTTTTTTCCCATGAATTCAATCGAATATCGAGTCTAAGTACATTGCAAATACAAATTAGGACAAGGTAATTAAGCAATGGCAATGCATGCGAGTGATAAATTGCACAAAATCTATTACTAATTACTTCTGAATAATAAGTACTACCTCCATCCCAAAATACTTATCCCTTTAAGTTTTTGTTTGTAACTTTTGATGATTTGTCTTATTCAAAAAATTATAGAATTATTGTTTATTTTATTTGTGATTTTCTTTATTATCAAAAGCACTTTAAGTATGACTTATTATTATTTTTATATTTGCACCAATTTTTCAAATAAGACGAATGGTCAAATGTCGCAAGAAAAAAGTCAAAGCGACCACTATTTTAGGACGGAGGTAATAACTCTACTGTAGTTTGCGAATTGGTATGATGTACTGCCTTCGTCCTAAAATATAATAATGTTGGCTATAAATTTGAACAAATACATATCTAAATTCATAATTATAAATATTTATATTTTAGGATGAAGAGTGTAGTAATACGTAGTTAGTAAGTACTACTAAAAGCAGGGTTCAATCTTTTGTTTTCGGCGTTTCTACCAAAGGGTGCCGATATACCGAAATTTCCAAAAGTTCTAACAAAATTTGGTCAAATTTGAATAAAATATTACCAAATCTCTACTATTATAAAAATTGAAGATGTTTTTGCCGATATTTTAGTACGTCATCCGTGTTTGAGTCGGTTTTTAAATTCGTTCACTTTTGAAAATACAGATTTGTGTTTAAGTCGGATTTTAAGTTTGTTTGCTTTTGAAAATATAAAAGGAGTCGTATAAGAAATCTCTTAAAAAAAACTTGCATACTAACTTGTGATTAATATCGGACTTCTAACTACAGCTCATGATTTTCTTAAAAAAATATCCAAGCGAATTTCCACAATGAATTTCACGCTAGCCAAACCATATAACAATAATAAGATTAAAATATCATTCACCCGTAGCAACGCACGGACATCTTTTTTAGTACAATAAAAAAAGAAAAAATAATAAAATTTCGGCCAAAATAATATCATATCGGATGGGTCCGATAGAACCGAAATTTCATTCCGGAATTTTGAACCCTAATAGTCTAGAAGGCCCATTCGTACTGCTTGCGGATCTCCTCCTCCTCCTCCGGCGTGTGGTCGTTCTTGATCCCGAACATCTCCCTGATCTGCTCCGGCGACTTGCCCTTGATCAGCTCCGCCGTGCGCTGCGCCGCCAGGCTGAGCAGGCCCTCCACGCCCATGAAGTTGGCCGCCATGATCAGGTCGTACAGCATGTCGATGCTCACCTCCATGAACTCCACGTCAAACTTCTTCAGCTCCTCCTTCAGCTCCTCCTTCGCCTTGCGGCTGCTGCTGCTACCTTCGGCGGCGGCGGTGGCGTGCTTGGTGCAGTACTCGATGACCTTGGCGAGGGCGCCGCCGGCGACGTTGGGGAGGGTGATCCCGGCGCCGCCGTCGCCGGTGCAGCCGTCCTCGATCATGTGGAGGAGTATCCGCGACATGCTCGCCGCCGCCTCCGTCATCTCGAAGGCCTCCCCGTCGGAGCTGATCACCTTGATCATCTTCTTCTCCTCTTCTGCCGCCGCCATTGATGATGTCACGCGAGCTGATCGATGTCTAAATTGATCGATGGCGAGTTCTGAAGCTGATCGATCTCTGAGACGACCCACGTTTGGTGATTGATTGCCGATCAGGTGCTATGACCTCATTTATTTATTGCGTGAATTGAACCGAATCCGGCTCTAATTTGAACTGTTATTCCGAACCCGATTGGTTCCTTGTTAATTCGAAACGGAATCTAACTGTTAAGTTGAATTCGTTTCTGAAACTTTGCGTGCAGTTCAGGGGGCTTTCTTTGTGTAAATTCGAACGGGAATAGGGGTGTTTCTGCATAAATCCACAATCACTGGTGCGATACAAAGGTGGTGGGAAACTGGGAGTTGGTCAATTTTCGTAAAAGTCCCTACAATTATCTCCTATTGTACTTTATTATTTAGTCCCGCAAGGGGAACCCCCGCCTTCTTTGGATCTCCGGCGACGAGCAGCCTCCGTCGCTGCCTTCTCCGGCCATGTCTGCATATGCATCCTGCATCCACGATGACGTAATCCGGCCACCTGATCGAGCAGTATGACGAATGCACATATGCAGTGGAAAAATATTTCTGACGAGCATATATATGACAGTCAGGTGTGTGTTCATTAGTGGTGTTCCTTTTTTAATTTTCACAGATTTGAAATTCAGACACTCAGGTACCTACCTGTCAACTGAGATACAGTTATCGATTTTAATTTCCACGGGCCATTATATGTTTATGCATGTAGTTTGGGTTAGGGATTATTTTGTTGCTATGTTTAGTCTCGATTTCACTATTAATTATCTCCAACTCTACATGCTCCTTCTGAATTATCATATGGCCTAAAATAAAATTCATGCCTTATGCATCTCTTATGCTTTTATGCATCTCTGATCAAACTTTCAGACGCATTAGGGAAGAATATATAGGCTAGGAGATCTTCTCTGGGGGTTTATGCTATCTGTGGGTCATCAGTTCACATATCTGAAACCCATTTCCAGTGAAAATTCTTGCAATGGTATGTCACACTGATCATGTATATAAATGCACAATGGATAGCTGCACTGCTGCTCCTTGTACTTAGCTGAGCTTCAGTTGTTTCACAATTTACATTACAAGAGAAAAACATTGGCAGTAGAGTAGACCACTGATGTAGCCTAGCCAGTGAGTTAAATATTACAGTATGTGACAAGAGATAATTTACATCTGGGCTATTTGGCTACATGGGCTTGGCCCAAAACTCCTATGTGTTGGTTATATTGGGCTGGCCCAAAAGATCCATGTTTGCAGCATTTGTAATCATCAGGCTTCAAGTAGCAGACAATTCTCCTGTCTGCTACTGTCCATCCTTTCACTTTCACCTTCTTTTTAAAAATAAAAAAAAAATCACAAACAAATCACTGAGCACTAGTGCTAGTCTGCTAAATTAACTTACTATGATGGCTGTCCTGTCCTTTTTATTGGCAGTAATCAATAGTACATGCATATCCACTCTACAATAGACAAGTTTGTCTCTTTTACTAACTATTTTTAATCTCACCATCCAGACAGCTTCATACAACTAATCATATGATGTTCACCACCTGTTCTTGCTAGCCCAACTAAAAATTGCTACAGTATTACCTGTAACCAACATGACCTCAAAATGATGGTTCACTATCAATGTTTACAGTTCATGTGGACAAAAAAATCTCACTGAGAGAAAAAAAGGTATTCTTGCAGCCAAACATGTGTGGTTTCTCAGACCAACCACATGCCTAGTTCATCAGCAAGATTTTTTTCAAAGGTATGCTTTTAAAAAAGATCACTCCAATTATACATCCAAAGTAAAATGTAAGAATATACAACTCTTATCTTCTTTTACATGTGGATGTGATCACTTTGATCCCTTTTTTGGGTCAAAAATGGCTTGATGCTCACCTAGTTGCCAATATGGAAAACCAAACGGCACACCTAGCCGGCCAGTTGCTGTTTAACAATGACTGGAATAAAGTTCATCAGCATCATCTTTTGTCCTCTCTTTTTTTTACCTTTTAATTTCTCTCCAGCATGCCCCATCATTTGGAGCCCTGTGAGGCCTCAACATCTTGATGATGTTGCAACATTTGCATCAAGTGAGAAAAAAAAAAGAGAGAAATGACAAACAGGGCTAGTGTTCATATGGAACAAGACTAGACTTGAGACTTTGAAGATAACCTTGTGGCCTTCTTTGGCTTTGGTGTGCCAAGAAATCAACACTGGCCCAGGGGTTGTACTTCCAGACCCTTCCAGCTGAATGTGACCATCAGATGCAGCCTCTATGTCGTCATGAGTTGGACAAGTTTTGAATTTTTCATGGAAAAGATTGTGAGTATTGACCAAGTTGTATGTAGATATGTACGCCAGGTCCAAATTCAAGTCTAGCCTGCACCCGGATTTTTCATCGTATTTGACTACCACTAGATGGAAATGGAGGGTGCCGCTTTTACGTTTTGGGGTCAACCGGTTCTAGAACTGAATTAAATATTATGTGACAAGGTTTGGAGATACCATGTACGAAAAGAGTACGGGTAACTAAATGGTTTGTCGTCTTACAGGAGCTATTTTTTTCGATTACATGGAAGATGCATCATGCAAGGGCCTTCTTATGGTTCTTGCGAGTGTGCACTCAGATGGTAAGTAAGATCAGTGAATCCCAAAAACCCTGGCTACCTTCAAATTGATAACATGGAAAAAGTACAGATCATAATGAACAAAATATATAGGTGAAATCCAGTAAGAAAAACACACACACATATTCCTAAATGACAAGTTGACAACACGACAGGGAGATCGCTGTTGTGTCAAAAAGAGAGAGTTGAACGGTGGTGAAAAAAAAGAGAGAGAGAAAGAAAATGATATATTTGCAGTGAGAATCGTGGTCTCTGAGTCTCCACACATGCACACACAAAGAGTAGGCTTTGCATCGCTCACAGGAAAACCGAAAATGATGTGAGGAGGAGTAGATGAGACGGATTGGAGTTTGGAAGATGCGAAAGGATCACATAATTTCATACCTAGACGTTTAAAAGACTTTTATGTGCACTTGTCACCTCAACTTTAATTTTCTTTCTTTTTCTCTTTTCTTATCTAGATTGCAGAGAGATGGCTGGCTGCTGCTTACATAATCTATTTTGGCTGAAATAAATGGATTTGTTGCCATGTCCTTTTTTTTTCTTCATGATACCTGCACTTCTAGATAGAAGATGTCATGTGTAAGTTCTCTTACTGTTCACACTGAAAGCTACTGCATGAGGAAGTCTTTTTTGTAACCTCCAATCACCCCCAAAATAATAATCATGTCGCACATAGGAAAAGTTTATAAACTATTGTCCTACAACAACTATAGTTTGGACAGAAAAAAAGTACGTTTTTTTTTTAATTTTTGCAAACCCATCAAAGCATTGCTAGGCATTAATTTGAGCTAATACAGGTTAGTAGAACAGTAAAAAAATGAAGATATGTTAATTATTCTACAGCACCTCTGAATTCTTAGGACATACTCATGTTGCTGTTTACTGCTCCTACACCAACTTTGGCACTAAAAGGAAGAAGGATTAGAGATTAGGAATTTGTGGCCTGGTGTCATGTCAACCAATATGTCTAACATTATCCAGCCATTGTTGGCTGTCATGGGTACACAAATCTTATGCATCAAGTGACAACAGATTTCAGTTAGTGCTCAGGATAGGTGTCCTATGTGACTTCAAATCTAGGCTTTTTGGGCACTTTGCATTCACATGACTTGTTCTTGACTCCACACCTGAAAGTTGAAACCACCACAATCTAATTCAACAGTTAACCTGAATTTTTTTTTTACAAAAACAATATAATAGTTTGTATGGACAAATCTGAATATCATCCTGGTCTTCAGAGATTTGCAGGGTCGCCCCAATTTCAGCGACAGGTAAACGCTGGAGGATTGAGGAATGAGTTCATCTTCCACCTTCACCTTTTGTGCTGGTTTTTGTTTCTTTTTTCCGCCGTTCAAAAAGAGTTGGCGCGCTCGCTTTGACTGCTCTGTCCTTTAATTTGCTTTCTTATTTGTTATTTTATTTTGTTCGTGTTGGTGATGACTTTGTAGTACTAGTATCAGTTTAGTTTGGATTGATTAATCAAAAGGATATCATAAAGCAATCTGAGCATGGCTGGCCTTTTGAATCAGAGCAGCTCTAGAACTTTTGCTCTCAAGGTCAGGTGTGAGCTTACTTGTTAAAACTGTCCTTAACCAATTGTATTATTATTATCACTTACTTTTTTTTTCTTACCCTCTGAAATCTGAACATGATCTGAAACTATCTTTTTTAGATAATAATATCATGATCTGAAACTGTTGGCCAGAGCATTGACAAACAGGAGAATTTGGCCTCAGCTGCTGCTGCTGCTGATCAACTGAAACTTGTTCTTAAACTACAATTCTGAACTGAACCTGATGCAGGAAGGAATCTTGCCGGCTCAAGTTTCATCATTCTTCCTGAAAGAAACAACAAAGCAAGCAGGGGTTAATGCAGATAAGAGAACACGCAGGCTTTGGTTGGGTTAGAGGCATCTTGATTAGTTATAATCTGATGTATGAATGACTCCAAAACATCAGTTTGTTGTCTAGTGCAGAAATTGCGCCGGTCAACTCCTTAATTTCATATCAGAGAACGGCTACTATCAACTTGCATTAGTTAACACTGACTAGTAATAAACTATGGTGATTAAGCTTGTAAACAAGAATGCAATGAGAGTAAAATAATGAGAATGGCAGGTGAAGAAGAGAAGAGGCCAGAGGGATGGATTAAGCAAGAAAAGACGAGGTGATTGAATGATTAACAAGAAGAAGACAGGCAAAGCCGGCATGTAGTTCAGTGTTGTTGCCTGCAACGGTAGCTTTTCCTGCCTTTTAAGCGACGTTTACTGCTACTACAGCTCACTCTACAGTATTAGTATCTATACGTGAGTGACCTGTGGTAAATTCAGCGTAACGGCTATAACAAGCAAGAACAGATAAAACGGTAAAAGGACAATTGCTTGTTATAGAAAGCCGGATACAAAGTGTCTGATCGGTTGAGCACTTAAGCAGTTAAGCTAGGCTGGTATGTCATAGAAAAACAAAGAAAGATATTAAAAATAATTTATAGATAAAGCTTTTATATTTATATTCGTGGTTTAAAAGTCAATGCTAAAAAATAAACTACGGTGAAATACAATAAATCAAAATTAAGTTTAAAAATTCAAATTTTGATTGTTGGTCACTTTGATTTCAAAAGCCAATGCCATTAAATTCAAACACATTTTAGAAATTGACATCATTAAAAGGCCGTTTCTTTCTGAAGGTGGGGTTCCAAAGTATAGCCTACAATCCCGATATTCTCTTCATGATTGTAATAGAGCAAAATATCGCTAGACAACATGACATGTTCATGTTACCTAGGTTTTTCATCTTTCTTTTACTTTTATTTTTACTGCCTGTGTGCATTCTTGATGTAAAGGTGTAGGATGTTTTTATTCGGAGCCAGCGAAACAGCATATTTGCAAACAAAAAATAATTTGTAAATAAAACTTTTATATACGTGTTCTTAGCGATCAAAAAGCAAAGGCTGAAAATAAACTTCGATGAAAAAACCTTAAAATCACATCCAAATATAAGGTTTAAAATTCAAATTTTGGCTGATAAGTATAAGCATAAGCGAAAAGATGAGGCTGACTAATGAAATAATCCATTATCTATAAGAAAATGATTTATGTACATCTCAATTTAAGTCATGGTTATAAATACTTAATCCCTCCATCTTAAGAAGTGCAACCTTGTATTATTCCGTTGCGCTTGTGTTGGAATGTGGGGGAGTAGTACGTTTTAGGCATCGACGTAAAGTACGGATTATGTACTTCCGAGTGTTAGACGGCCGGTTTGATGGAGTGTGATGTACTCCCTCCATCCCAAAATATAAACATTTTTAGCATAACCCCAAATCAAATATTTGTAACTTTAACTATTTATAGCAAAAAAAATAAAAAAATCAATCATATAAAATTGATGTTACTAGATTTATCATTGAACAAATTATCACAATATACAACTCTTTTTATTTGAAACATCTTACTTTTACTTTTATAGATATTGTTAGTTAAAATTACATCTTGAAGATCGTGTTAAAATCTAAAAATACTTTATATTTTAGGACGCAGGAGTAGAAACAGGAGAAAAACGTTTGGGACGGGATAGCAAGCGTATGGGAAGTGCCAGCGTGGTGGTCAGAGTCAAAGAGACTTTGCTTGAATAGCCGTGCTGGCAACGGTAAGAAAGAAGAGCCCCTTGTCTGTTTCTTCTCAACTTGCAAGAAAATTCTTACAGTAAAGGCTGCACAAGTGAAGAGGTTGGCACAAGTGAAGTGCAGGAGATGACACTGGGGCCCTGCACCTGCACTGCACATGTGCAATCATGCTCTCCTTCTCCCTCTTTCTCTTTCTGAATTTCTTCTAATTGTTTAGATCCAAAGTTTGATCCAAACTTCAGTCATTTTCCATCACATCAACATGTCATACACACACAACTTTTCAGTCACATCATCTCCAATTTCAACCAAAATCCAAACTTTGCGCTGAACTAAACACAATCTCTATTTCATAACAATTCTCAAAATTTAACTTGTCATTGTTTTAGTTCGACTACTCTTGTTTTATAAATAAATCTACAAGTACTAAAAATATATCATATTACTGAAGTATGTTACACGGTAAATTTAAATATATTAATCCCATCCAAATCGAACGGTTTAAAAGATATCACTGGTCAATTAAACCATTTGTTTGTTAGTTAGTTAATATTGCCAAGCACTTTTATGAAATGGAGTCAGTAAGAAAAAAAATGGCCATTTTATTCTTATTTTTTTCAAAGAAAATAATAAAGAACTTAGGGTGATATTTTAAAAAACAAGAATACTCCATTCTTGAGGTGATGAGAGGAAAACAAGCAATGGTGTGCAACCCACAGAAATCATGGGTTACCTACTACTGGCCACTGGCAGGGGCAGGGGCAGGCACATTAGGAAACAGGGGCTCATCATCATGCCCAACCCATGCTGCTTGCCTCCCTGTCTCCCTGCCTCTAATATGTCATGCCAACACCACATAAATATCTACTCCTTGAGTAGGTTAACCAACCTTACCATCATAAACTAGTATAATTATTCTCAACTCAACAAGTGGTCCATCAACACATGGCTAACCATGTTTCTTCTGTAAAGCTAATGCTTGACTACTTTGTTTTAAGTTGAAGTGACAATTAGTATGAGTTTTAGTCCAAGGCTTTGTTTGGAACATAGAAATTTTCAAGCACGATTTCAGCTTCGAATAATACAAATTCTTTGTATACTACATCTTTACTTGTAGTTAGTACATATGTAGCTGGGTGTATATATGTAAAAAGATTAAATTCAAATTCTATTTTCAAAAAAACAAATCCTGATAATAGGGGGGAAGATCACCTTGCCTCCCTGGCTTATAGTTTAGTCTTTGCCATCAATAATTGTTTTATTGGGTAGGAAAAAGTCACAGTTATGGACCCCCAAAATCACAATTAATCTTCTCTAATACGCCCCCATAAACTTTGCTCTTCACGCATCCAAAGTCTACCACTAAATAA
This sequence comes from Oryza longistaminata, assembly GCA_009805545.1. NCBI lineage: Eukaryota > Viridiplantae > Streptophyta > Magnoliopsida > Poales > Poaceae > Oryza > Oryza longistaminata. Next base: position 7,166,114 of record CM020185.1, on the reverse strand, counting down.
AATTATAAAAATGCATGGATGATTTCATGGCCACTCAAGCATCTAGAGCTTGCACAATAGTCCACTTTATTGATGGCTTTTGGACTATGGAATTGGCACAAATTGTCAAATAGAGTATTTTCATAAGCAACTTTTGGACTAAATATGAACTCCCATAAATCATAGTGTACTTTTTTTTCTAAATTCTCCAAATGATCTGTCCAAATAGTAATTAATTAACCGAGTTGACCATCACACCCTTCATGCACAATGAGAATAATGAAGTCATTAGTAGTAGTGCTAGTAGTATATTAATGCAGCCGACGACACTAATTACTCATAACTCGATGCGTACGTCGAGACGGCTTGATATGGACGGCTCCGTAGAGGTCATTGTACGTATGCTTCTTGACCTAATCACCATTATTTAAATTTTCCTTCTTTTTTTTGTTGTTAATTCTGCCGTAGATGGACTGCAACTTGAGCTAAATTGCAGTCTCATTTGGTAGTTGATTTGGATAAGTCGTTTCCTGGTTTGTGATGTGTTTGCTGCTGTTGATGTCTTGATGAGGTGAGAGATTCTTTGAGCAGGTACATTTTCTTTAATTGCAAGAGGTAGAAGAACACAACACAAAAACAAACTCTTTTATGATTTTAGAGAAAAAAAATAATACTTCTCTAATACGCCCCCATAAACTTTGCTCTTCACGCATCCAAAGTCTACCACTAAATAAAATTATAAAAATGCATGGATGATTTCATGGCCACTCAAGCATCTAGAGGCTTGCACAATAGTCCACTTATTGATGGCTTTTGGACTATGGAATTGGCACAAATTGTCAAATAGAGTATTTTCATAAGCAACTTTTGGACCATATATGAACTCTCATAAATCATAGTGTACTTTTTTTCTAAATTCTCCAAATGATCTGTCCAAATACAGTAGTAATTAATTAACCGAGTTGACCATCACACCCTTCATGCACAATGAGAATAATGAAGTCATTAGTAGTAGTACTGGTAGTATATTAATGCAGCCGACGAGACTAATTACTCATGACTCGATGTGTACGTCGAGACGGCTTGATATGGACGGCTCCGTAAACCTCATTGTACGTGGAGTATGCTTCTTGACCTAATCACCATTATTTAAATTTTTCTCTTTTTTTTTGTTGTTAATTATGCCGTAGATGGACTGCAACTTGAGCTAAATTGCAGTCTCATTTGGTAGTTGATTTGGATAAGTCGTTTCCTGGTTTGTGATGTGTTTGCTGCTGTTGATGTCTTGATGAGGTGAGAGATTCTTTGAGCAGGTACATTTTCTTTAATTGCAATAGGTAGAAGAACACAACACAAAAACAAACTCTTTTATGATTTTAGAGAAAAAGATAATACAAACTATTTAATGTACAAAGCTGATTTCATCCCAACAAACTCTGAAAGAGAAATTAAGGCTTCATTTTGCCATGATGCTGTTCTCTTAAACCCTTCATTAACATGTCATGCAAAGGGGGATGTGTCAGGTGATCATCAGGCGTAATGCACATACAAAAAATTATCCAGACTTTTATGTTTTAAGTAAGGAGTAGTAACTGCCGGTGTTCAACTATTTGTGCTGATGTTTACACTAAACAAATGGTTGGAAGTACAATGTTTTGTGCAATGATCAGCTGATAAAGTCAGAAGGATTACATCACATTTGTCTGGAAATAAGCCCGGATGCATCCTTCGACAAAGGTATGGAGGGTATCCTCAAGGGTTCGACAGTTTACAACGGCTACTGCAAACCTTATCATTTGGCAGAAAAGTCATTAGGATGGCATCACAAATGATGCCAAAATCCATGTGTCTCTAACAGTTGATAATATCTATATTTTCATCCGAACAATAAAATAGCTAAAATTTATGGATAGTCTGACTCCTGTGATAGAGCTATTTGAGGATATGAAGTAATGAATTAGCTAGTTGCAAAGTTGGAAAGTTGCTTTAGAAAAATATTCTAAAAAAATTTATATAGAAAATTTTACACAAAACGTGACGTTTAAGAGCTTGGGAAGCGTGCAAATAAAAATTTAGAATAGAGATTTACTGAAAAAGAAAAAATACATAGGATGATATAATTACTGAAAAAGAAAAAATACATAGGATGATATAACATGACCTATCCAGCATACCTAGCATAAGTTTTTTTTTTTATGTTTTCTTTGATATAGATAAATTATATAGGGATTTTATGTTTTCTTGTAAATTCTTGCTCTTGCGTTCTAAAAGAGCCCTTATCCAGGTTTCAAGAACACGAAATCAGTTTAAGCCTCAGTGCTCTTTCAGTTTAACCCTAAACCCTTACCCTAAAGAACCTGCTGGGCAAAGGCTGTGTCTAGATCCAAAGTTTGGATCTAAACTTCGGTCCTTTTCCATCACATCAACCTGTCATACACACACAACTTTTCAGTCACATCATCTCTAATTTCAACCAAAATCAAAACTTTGTGCTGAACTAAACACAGCCAAAGTTGAAAATTCAAATTTCAACCAAAATCAAAACTTCGCGCTGAACTAAACACAGCCAAAGTTGAAAATTCAAAGGTAACTTCAAATAGAGTACAGGGGAAAAAAATAGAATTTGACCCAGAATAACAATGTTGCCTGGTACACCGGTCAGTTTCCAGCTCCCGGACTTATTTTCAATAATTCTTGTTTTGACAGGAAATAGTGACAATAGTATCTTGCATTTCACCCTCCAGAAATCAGGTGACAAGATTGCGCAAATTTGTTTGCACAATGCAATAGAAATATTATAGAAGGGTTTTATTTCACTTTGACAATCACATTTTCAACAGAAAAGCAACCACGAAGCATGACTGCCAGAGAGAATTTCGGTGGCGATGAACAAAGAACCATATCATCAGTTACAATTGTCTTCCAAGCAAAGAATAACACATTAACAACTAGCACACTTCCTCTACCACTATGTCATCATCATCATGCATCCAAGGGGGGCAAAGCACCGAATTAACAGTGTCACTGAAACATGAACAAGAAAGAAACAAGAAAGAAGAACAAATCCCTCTCACAAACACAACCTCCACAGCAATTTTCCAATCTTTCCTTCCCACAAGCCCATTTAATCATCATCATACTCTCCCCCTTCCCTCGCCGGAATCGGCAACCGCACTCATGCCTTCCCCTTTCTCCATGCCCAGCCTCTTCTCGTCTTCCATTCCCTTCAGATGCCCAGCAGCCTTCAGCGCCCCGATGTTGCTCACATTACCAAAGATCAGAACAATGATGCCGAGGAAGCTGCCCAGGAACGCAGCAGCAAACGATCCTCCAGCACGCCCAGGGCCAGCGGATGCAGCAGCGAAGCCAATCATAGCACCAATGCAGCGTACAAATGCATACCACACCGCAAAAGCACCCTCCTTCCCTGGTGGTGAGGCATCGAGCAGCAGAATGCGACCAAATGAGTACAGCACACCATTGGCTGTGCTCTGGACGAGAGCGATCACAATGATGTGAGCAGCTCTCCACCTGTGGCTCTTGAAGTAGAAACCAGCACCAGACACAAATAGGCAGATGATGAACCCAAGCAGCTGCATGCGAACAGCATCAGCACGGATGATGATCTGGATTGGGTGCAGCAGCGGAAGTGAGATCAACGGGAACAGGAAGTAGAGTATCCAGAGCACGACCAAGAACAAGAGCAGAGAAGAGACTAGCAAGAAAACTACAGAGAAAAAAGAACAAGTTTTTTTTTCCTGAGTGCACTATGCTTGCTCGTTTGCTGCACAAAACAAGAACCATTTTTTAGGAAGACATCAGGTGGAAACTTCAAAAAGCAGAGACATAAGCTTGTAGAGGTCTTAAACAAGAGGAGCTAGAGAGGGGAAACACTAGGAAAGAAGAAAAACCTCACTGCAAGAGTCATCACTAGTCAAGTTGCTCAAAGTTCTAGTAAAAAGGAAAGAATAAATACTACTAGTACTACTTCCAGTGCAAACACAAGGGGGAAAAATGATAGTAACTTGGTAAATCTAGCTTAGCTCACACAGATGCAAGTATTTTTCTCAACCATTTTGAAGAGAGGAAAAAAAAGGAGTGAGAAAAATACACCCAGAAGAAAACAAAACAAATCACCAAGGAAACAAACTGAAAACCCCTTCAAAACTCAAACCAAAAAACCCCACCAAACCCCCTCAAAAAAACAAAGAGAAAACAGCCAAGAAGAAGTGAAAAGATTTGAACAAACAGTGGAGGGAAGGGAGCTGAGTCTCTCTTACATGGACATCTCATGGATGGAGCAGGTGGCGCCCTTGACGATGTACTTGGTGTCCGGGGTGAAGTCGGAGGCGGGGAAGGCGACCTGGGTGATGATGGCCGGGAACAGCACGGGGAGCAGCAGGTGGGTGATGAAGTAGGAGCAGAAGCCGTAGAGGTACCACCCGACGAGCTCCACCATGGCCGGCGGCTCCTCCGGCATCACGTACGCCGGCGCCGCCGGCTCCCTCCGGTACGCCTCCCTCACCACCTGAATCTCCCTCGTCGTCTCCTCCCCGGGCTGGGCGCCGGCGCCACCGTTGCCGCCGCCGTTACCGCCGCCGTTCTTGCCTCCTCCCCCGTTGCCGCCGTTCTTGGGGACGGCTGCCTTCTCCTTGGCCGCCGCCGCCTTCTCCTTGTCCTCCTTCTCCAGCGCCTCCCGCATGCTGCTCCGAGGCTGCGGCAATGGCTGCTCCGACATTGCGCCTCCTCCTCCCCTCCTCCTCCTTTAAGCACCAGCTACCACAAGGACAAGAGAGAGAGAAAGAAGAAGGCTCTCACAAGCTCTATGTGTGCGTGAGCCTTGTGAGAGCTATGAAGTGAAGTGGTTCTTTTGAGGAGAGAGTTCTTGGTTTTGGTTTCTTGGGCAAAACCAAAGCTACACAAACACAATGGAATGGTGAAGGTATAGAGAGAGAAGGTAAGAGAGAAGCTTGTCAAAAGTGAGACAAAAGCAATGTAACCCTCAGCTACACAAACTAGATCTATCAGCCAAGAAAATGAGCTACTACCATCTCCAGGGGTATATGGCAGCATGGCACTGCATGGATCACAAAAGAAATTTTGCAGTACTACTAGTAGTTGAAATGAAATATGGCTAGTTATCTGAAGCATGGAAGCAAGTTTCACAGGCCATATTTAATGAGACACACAGGCCTCGGCTTGGGGTACCTCATAAATTTCATACTTATGGCTTCCACTGTCCATTCAGTACTACATTTTCGATCTCACCACCTAATGTTTCTCAACGTTCGGAAGATTTTTAAAATAAATTTACAAAGGCACCCCTAGGGATTTCTTGTTTGACCTTATCCTCCTCCCAAGAAATCTTGTCTCTCACAGTCACAAGAGCACAGCTAGTAGTAGCACAACAAAAAGAAACTGACAAAAAAAGTTGCAGTTCATTACGTGTCTAGGTAGAGAAAATCTCAGGAAAAAAGGAAATATATTAATAAAAGAGAAATGTGGGATGTGGGAAATAGCCTCACTGAACTATATCTAGGACCAAACAGTAGAATATTTTGGAGCTTTGCACAAGAATCTCTTATCTGCTAATAATGGAGAGCAAAGAAACATGGAATCTCAGGAATCACGGGCTATTTCTTTTTAGGATTTTGCATATACGCCACATATAAAGTGCAGCCCGGAAAAATCCAATCTTTGAAGTACTATACACCAGTTTATTTTCACATTTGGGGTACCTTGAAGATGTGTGGGTAAAAGAGGTAAAAAAAAGTGGAGTAGAGAACTAGAAGTACAGATCACAAGATGAAGGACGAGGTAAAGCTAAAACGAGCTCAAAACTTTCAAACCAAGAACAAGAGCAGAGAAGAGACTAGCAAGAAAACTACAGAGAAAAAAGAACAAGTTTTTTTTTCCTGAGTGCACTATGCTTGCTCGTTTGCTGCACAAAACAAGAACCATTTTTTAGGAAGACATCAGGTGGAAACTTCAAAAAGCAGAGACATAAGCTTGTAGAGGTCTTAAACAAGAGGAGCTAGAGAGGGGAAACACTAGGAAAGAAGAAAAACCTCACTGCAAGAGTCATCACTAGTCAAGTTGCTCAAAGTTCTAGTAAAAAGGAAAGAATAAATACTACTAGTACTACTTCCAGTGCAAACACAAGGGGGAAAATGATAGTAACTTGGTAAATCTAGCTTAGCTCACACAGATGCAAGTATTTTTCTCAACCATTTTGAAGAGAGGAAAAAAAAGGAGTGAGAAAAATACACCCAGAAGAAAACAAAACAAATCACCAAGGAAACAAACTGAAAACCCCTTCAAAACTCAAACCAAAAAACCCCACCAAACCCCCTCAAAAAAACAAAGAGAAAACAGCCAAGAAGAAGTGAAAAGATTTGAACAAACAGTGGAGGGAAGGGAGCTGAGTCTCTCTTACATGGACATCTCATGGATGGAGCAGGTGGCGCCCTTGACGATGTACTTGGTGTCCGGGGTGAAGTCGGAGGCGGGGAAGGCGACCTGGGTGATGATGGCCGGGAACAGCACGGGGAGCAGCAGGTGGGTGATGAAGTAGGAGCAGAAGCCGTAGAGGTACCACCCGACGAGCTCCACCATGGCCGGCGGCTCCTCCGGCATCACGTACGCCGGCGCCGCCGGCTCCCTCCGGTACGCCTCCCTCACCACCTGAATCTCCCTCGTCGTCTCCTCCCCGGGCTGGGCGCCGGCGCCACCGTTGCCGCCGCCGTTACCGCCGCCGTTCTTGCCTCCTCCCCCGTTGCCGCCGTTCTTGGGGACGGCTGCCTTCTCCTTGGCCGCCGCCGCCTTCTCCTTGTCCTCCTTCTCCAGCGCCTCCCGCATGCTGCTCCGAGGCTGCGGCAATGGCTGCTCCGACATTGCGCCTCCTCCTCACCTCCTCCTCCTTTAAGCACCAGCTACCACAAGGACAAGAGAGAGAGAAAGAAGAAGCTCTCACAAGCTCTATGTGTGCGTGAGCCTTGTGAGAGCTATGAAGTGAAGTGGTTCTTTTGAGGAGAGAGTTCTTGGTTTTGGTTTCTTGGGCCAAACCAAAGCTACACAAACACAATGGAATGGTGAAGGTATAGAGAGAGAAGGTAAGAGAGAAGCTTGTGTTGTGTGTGTGTTTGTACTAGTACTACACACACTACTGCTGCTATGTGTCAATGTGTATGTGTGTGTGTGTGTGTGGGGAAAAAAGGTGGTGATGGCGGATTTGAAAGGTTGGAATGAAATGGGGTTTTGGGGGGAGCTGGAAGGGAGTGAAGAGAGAAGTGAAGGAGGGCCTCGTGCCAATGGAGCCAACCAATGGAGGGGCAGTTTTATGGGGGTGGGATCTGCTAGGGGGACCAAGAGAGGGTGGACACTGTTTGGTGTTGATGAGTTGGCCTAAGTCCCTCCTTCCTCCTTGGTTGGGCTGGGAGGTTATGACTTGTGAGTTGTGACTTCATCCCTTGTGATTTGGTGACGTTTGTTTTTACATATGGCCAAATGTTTATGGTGGTAGTTGTAGCCGTATTAGGGTGTTCTTTGGTGGTTTTGCGATTTTATGCAGTGAGGTGAAATACTAGAGATATTGGTGTGTTGTGAAAATATACCAGGCACTCAACACGTAGCTCGTATATAGCAGATTAGCAACACATGAGACGAAATAGTTCACAAGGTTGGTATCTTCTAGAATAGTGACCACCACATATGCTTGGGGTTTTATGGATCATATGCATAAGTTCAAGAGTAGAGTTGGTCAATCTTGTAGTTATCAAACGAGATGAGTTTGAATGGTTGGCAAAAGGGACATCTGCCCTGTCTTCTCGTGTCGATTATAGAAGATCATAAAACTAGTCATTTTAACATAGCTATAATCACTTGTGCTTGTTAATGATTAAATATAAACCTATTGCATTAAAGATGTCATCAAATTATAATACAATATAGTCATCTTTCATACTACACAACACCCCTTTGTATTGTAAAGCGCATATCCTTATTAATCATGTCTGGCTAGCTAAATTTACCATGCAACATGTTTACATCCCTTATAAAGTTATAATAGTATGTTTTGTTCCAGGAGGAAAGCAGTGATTGTTTTAGGGGGGCATGGATGGGGACCCATAGCATTTCCTGGTAAATAGAGACATGGGCCTTTGGATACCTGGCCTCATTTCCCTTGCCCTATCTCCCAGGAGACCTGCACCCAGGAGGGGTCACTGGCTCACTGATTAGAGAATTGCAAGTTTTTACTGCTAGCTGGTTTACAAAGAAAACAGCCTTCTTGCACTTGCACCTCTCCTCTTGACCTGTGTCCATCACTCCATGCCTCCCTGGCATGGATCCATGGGAGGATAAGGGTTTTACAACCATCTCCCCTTTCATTTTCCTACCCTTTTTTTTTTTTTTGCTGTTTTCCTACCCATTTTCTTCATCAGAACCCACTTTCTAAGGCCAAGTTTTGTTTTCCAGAGAAAAGCTTTGATGGATGCTTACCAGTTAGCATGCTTGCTGGGTTGTCCTGGCCTGGCGAACGAACACGCACGGCCCTCATCACGTCCATGACGGCGACCACCTCCCTCTCTTCCCTGTCATGACAATAAAACCAAGCAATTATATCAAACATCGCTTGCCTAACATCACAAGCATTACATTACATTACATTACGAAGCAGGCATGCGAGTACAGAGAAAATGTTTTCAGTTCGCATCAAAACGTATTGCTGCTGACAGCGATACGCCCGTGATGCGATCATCAGCATGTCACCAGCAATGAGCCATTTTCATGAACAACATGGATGTTTTAGTATATACTAATAGGAGTACAGACACATAAAAGGGAATCGGGTTAAGATTTCGGCGACAATGACCCGCGCATTATTAGAGATGTTACAAGCAATGTACTACAGGAGTAATAAGTGCCTTTTAGGATCATGCAGTTGGATTTCATGTGAAACATCTTCCAATGGAACTGGAAAAAATGAAAGTGAATTTGAGAGTCTGGTTTTCACCTTACCTTACCCCCATTCAGTCCACTCAGTTAAGGGCCTACCATGTGTGCATACATGCACTGTGGCCAGCAGCCTGCTCACATGTTAGCTCAAGCTAAAATCTGTCCTCCATTTGCCCTGATTGAAGCAAGAAGCTACTACCATTGTACAGCAGGGATCCTGTAGAAAAAAAATGTACAGCAGAGAAAAGGACCACCCTCCAAGCCCAAAAATGGCACCCATACTCATCTTTTCCTTCCAGCTTGTGTGCTCTCCACAGCAATAAATCTCGGATCATTTTCACATAACAGAAAGTAAACAGATGAGAATTATCTGATCTGGTAAAAGAACATGTCTTGCTTAGTACCAGTGTTAATGCTGTTACTTAACAGCTTTCCAGTAAGGTCATGAATATCATATATCCTGATTCTTGGACCAACTCAATCAACGGGCAAACAAGCCAGAGCTTAAACAAGGTTGGAAAGAATCCTCAATGAAATAAAGCAAGTCAATCACTTTGTGAATGGCACACCATATATCCAGAGAGAAAGTAAACAAAACACAGAAAAGGGTCATTAGGGAGAATTAAATAAGGGATAATTGATCCCTGTATCTAATACTACTAACTAACATAACTAGAATAACTATTAGTATTTGCAGTTACTGAATTTTTGTTGAGGGTCCAAGAAGAGAGCTTTGGTGTGCCTTTACAGAGGAGGCGTCTCGGATGCCAACAGAGCAGAAAAGAGCGGCAATGATGCTGGCATGCCCGCAGCAGCCAGCCCAGCTTAGCTTTGAGCTTTCTTCTTCGTTCCCGGGCGACCCTTTTGACTTGGAAGCTGGATTGGAAAACCCTCTCCACTCTCACCTTTTGCTCCCCTAAACTTATCATTATTTTCACAAAAGACCCCTCCTCCCTCTTGCACACACACACTCCCTAGGGACTTATGTTTTTTGAGCTCTCCCAAACACCCCCTCTCTCTCTCTCTCACACACACTCTAGCTTTTGCCCTACTAATCATATGCAACCCCAGACAGCTGTTTTTGCTGTTCCCCAGGACCCAAAGTACTACACTACCCTATTTGCTTAAAGAAAAATCTAAAAATAAAAAACAATGCATCATCCTCCCTTGCAACAATCGTCTCTATAGCTCAGTAGCTGTCCTTTGCATGAGCATGGGTAGAAGATTGCTAGCAGCAACATTGGAGTTTTTTTTTTCTCTTAGAGCAAGTTTAATAGTATAGCCAACTACTAGCTCCAATTCAACTATAGCCAATCCAATAGCTCATTCATACAATAGTTACATACTACACTATTAATACATGGTCCCACTTGTCATACTTAGTAATTGATTAGCCAGGCTACACACTACTCTGTATATCTGGCCGGTAGTGAGCAGGTAATGTACATGTGGGAGTTTTTCTCCTACCTGTGCTTGGGTATGCTCGATGGATAATATTGCAGAACTTTCTCTGCAAGATTGTTTTTCTTTTTTTCCCCCTTTTTGTGCAGGTCAGGGTCACCTCCCAACTCGACAATTTCAGTTGGAGAAGCATTACAATTACATGTTGGCTGCAATCATGACTGATAGCTCATGCGGCATGTATTAACATCCCCCGCTGGAACCAACTGAACTAGTTTAAGTAGGAGTATTGTAAGACACAAGATAAACACATCAATGGTGTGAAATACTACTCCTATATATTCCTTTTGAAGATACTAGAAATGCATGGATTTTACATGAATGGATGAATGTAACAACTTTCTGAAAATTACCATGTGCCAAAGGAGCCTAAGTTACATGGCTACATGCATGATTTGCTTACAAAGTTATTAGTAAAACATCACATTCCAGTATTATACTAGGCTACTACAAGTAGATGGATAGTACTCTTGGGGCCACCACCCAATTCTGTGTATGTGGATGTACACTCCTGTGTACAAATCCGTATGGATTGCATTAGACCATACTACTACACTGTGAGAAGATATTGCAGGAGGGAAATGAATACTCTTCTCCAGTATTGTTTGTCCCTTACCAACGGCCAAAACTGACACAAGCCGTTCATTCCAGCTCAAAGTACAAACTGCACAATACCCAGGTGGCACCAAAGATTGGCTTTCAGAGATTTTCGCCGCATCAAGAATATCCCTAAGAATTGACCAGCTGGAGTTTTGTGGTTGATTTTCTATTCAGTTGTTGAGAAAGATTACAGCATAAAACGGTGGGCACGAGCACTTTGTACTGGTGTATAGCAATGATATGCCAGTTGTACAGCTGTGTGATAGCAGTACACTGTTAAATTAGTTGTGTGGCTAACTTAGAAGGTACCCATGCTTTCGGGTTGGTTAAATATTTTATGATGACAGCACCATTTTCACTTCACAGGTGTCACATATTGGCATTTGCGTTTTGAGGCGGCAATTGCAATTTGCAAATGACAGAATCATTGCACACGCACATTATTAGTTGGGGGATAATCTACAACTACATTCATTTGTTGGTGGGATATGTCTAATGCACTACTGATTCAAAAATCATGGCTGGTAAAATAGTATATCTTGGGGTAACTGAAATTTCTATTCAACTCTGTGCATAGAAAAAAAAATTAAATTCCCCTGTAGACTTGAACAGACATTTAATTCTTCCCCAAAAGGTAGGAAAGTTGCAAAGATTGGAGGTGCAAAAGTAATGAGAAAAAAAAAAACACCAGCAAAATTCAAGTATAATCACCCATCTCCACCACAGAGATATTCCTCAATCCTTGCCCTTTTTCCTCCATCTTGTTTGGTTAAATTTTTTTTTCGCAAGTAGACCCCGGGCCCAAGAGTACAGCGAGGCACCAAATAGGCAAAGTCATACAGCCCCAGCCAGCCAGGTCACACACACAGAGGCAGCGTGCAACGGCGCTAAACTACAGGTGCCAGTGAGGTAGAGAGAGAGAGAGGGGTAGTAGTACAGTACACAGCTTTTTATGCAGGCATCGAAGAGGGAATATTAATGGCCGGCCGTTGGCCTCTCCTCTTCTCTAGGATGAAGAAGAAGATCACATTTGCACGGAGCGTGGACGGCCACCTTCCACCCCTAGGCCGGCCGACCCGGATCTTGTGTGTTTTTACTACTATTCTTGTATTACTACTGCTACTATAGTGGTAGACTTTGTTTACAATCCATCAATTATTTTACTAACCTTTACAAACAAAATACTACTAGCAGTAACGTTATACTACTACTACATCTAATGCACGGCAGCACAGGTCTAATAAGTAGAGTCATACTGTCAGTGCAAGGAGTGGTTACCAACCACAAAGACCCAAAACAACGGTCACTATATGCATACGCAGACATAATATTGCAGTATCTATATGTGCATGGGTTGCCATACAGTAAAAGTACAATGGTTTGGACTTGGAGCAAACGGTATTTTCTTTTTGTCTAAGCACGAAAGAGCTCAAGAGGGTTTTTGGAATTTCCTTCCATGCTCCAGGTAAAAAAGGTCAAGGAGAGATAGATAGATGGATGGATAGCCAGGCCCCCCCACTGTGAATTAGCCTTTGCTAGTTACCACTGCTACTGCTACCTCCCAACTGCTGGCACTGGTGAAAATTTGCAGCTGTGCAGGCGCACGCAGAAACAAGCGGACACGCAGCCAAGCAGAGGGGGGCATCCTATGTGTGTGTGACAAGCCAAATGCGCACGCACCTGTTTAAAATTCCGGGCCTTACATAATCACAGACTCCCCTTGAGTATCCGATGAACCCCTCACCCCCATTTTACTTTACTCTCTATCCCTATGTTAGGTTGAAAACTACTCCTATTTGGCATCAAGTATTTTTTTTTACTAAAGGTTAAAAGAAAACTCTACACCCATTCATGAAATCACTTCACTTAGCTACGAGTGTAGTGTTGTTAAGTGCAGCCGTCCTATCTGTTTGTAAGCAAAGATTTGCCACAGTTCCACAGAAAAGCCAAGTGCCGTTGCTCAATCAGAATCCACATTCTGCAACGTGGTATCCCTATGCTAATTTGCAAGATAGCACAGTCAAAGGCGTGCATGGGATCAGGTGCAGAGATTACCAGAGCTAGCTGCCATTGGTTTGCAGGTTGCAGTAGACCAGGTGTACGTTCTCGCTCTCTATGGCGTCGACAACCACGTCTCAACTCTCAAGCCAGGAATGTCTTAATTTGCCACCAATGCAGAATGCTCCAAACGACACCTCAACTCACCGCCTATTTTGTTCCTTTTGCAAAAGTAACTCTCTTAGCACAAATAATAAGTAAAAAGATTTAGGGTATGGATATGTAAGTGAAAGGTTAATGTTTCGTACTATCAAACATCTTAAACTGACCAAGAAAACACTACTACGGGGCTAATGAGTAATGAGCTCATCAGAATGAAAAATAAAATGACTAATAAAAGAAAAAGGAGAAAAATAGTTAACAAAAATTATTGTGAGTATTTGAGCATGGCTTAAATGAAATGATAAGATCCATACAGTAACCAGGAACTAGAATTCATCAAATAATGGCATGCCTTTAGTGGGGTCAATAGTCCCAGCAGCCATTAAGTCCTCGTACTTGCCAGTAGCAGCATTAAGTTGTCATTAGCAAGAACCTGACTGTAGAGATCTAATAGTATTATTTTCAGTAGTACGCAGCCGCATAATATTGAATCATGCATTAATAATGCTTGGAGTAACTAAAATGGTGTTCAAACTTCAAACCTTTTCAGGGATTACACTGAAGGCCTTCCTTACAATTTCAACCTCAACCTACAGGAAGGGCAATACGATCTGTTGTTAATTGACCAAAAAGGTTTTACAATATGCAACCATGAAAATAATCTCCACCAAAGAAAATAAGATGAACCCATAAATAATCACTTTCGATGTGTTGCAAAAATGATAGCTTCATTCACCCACCTTCTGCTAATCATTCTTGAGATTCTATGATGAAGTCAACTTTAGATGCCAGCCTCAAAAGAGTATAGACACCAGCAACAGCAATAGCTTTCTCCACTGCATCCTAGCAAGAAAGCAAACAACTAACTGAATTAGCAGTGGATTACAAAAGAAAGTAGTGCAACTAAGACAATAATGCAGTTCATAAAAGTGCCAGAAGTATATGAACTGACACTGCTAAATGCTGACACAGGGAATTTGACGGCTGATGAACAATACATGCACCACGAGTGATGGATTGAAGATCTAAAAAGAACATTCACCTTCTGATATGGACTATAGTGGGTACCAACCATAACACTTCCATTGCATTCAAAGCATCTTCCACCCAAAATTTCTTCTCCTTTGAGCTCACTTTCAGCCTGCGTGCCAATCGTAGTAATAAGTGCAAACAGGAAGATCAGAAATTGAGAAACATAGATACATAATCTGACTGAAAGAGTGTGGGGGGGTTAGAGTGTATCTCCACTTGACTATTCACATTACATAGAGTTGTATTCTTGAAAGAAAAAAACAGTATATAGATGTTGAAGCTCATATCACCTCCAATTGGAAAGTGATATCATCCAGGTTTTTGATTCTTGCAGTCTCCATACTCCGATACACTTCCAATCTTATTGGCCACAAGGACTGGATTGAAACAGTGTCCTGATCAATATTACCAGCAATTAACAGAACTGGATGCCCACATTTTATGCCATTTTCTAGAATACTGATATCTGCGACTAAGCAATTGGAAGATAATACCAGTTAGACGATAATATTGTAGTTTTCATGCTCAACTGATCTATTTTTCACTAACTATTACAAACTGTGGAGAATAACCCAATCAAACTGCCTACCATCACCAACAGGAGGTTATTTTCAGCACATAACCATGCTCATAGCCTCTGATCATGTTGCCAATCCTATATACATTGTGACATCAGCAAGCACATTGTTTTGGACCTGCAACACCACCAGATTCTGATAAATTGAATACAAATTTTTGTTTCTACAAAGTAGATACGAGTACTAGAGCAGGATAACAGAATCATTCATAAGTTCACAGGATAACAGAAGAGGCATAAAGCCATCTGGAACAGATCGACTTAAATTAAGTGCTGATGCAGCACATAGTGTAAGCCTCATACAAGACCTAAAACCAGGCTGGCATCAAGTATGCCAGAAGTAGTCACATTTGCCTCATGGAATTAAGGGAGTACTTGGGCAGCAAAAGTTAGACGATTGGCATAAAAATATACCTTTAACTAGAGGTACAGATTTATTGATATACCATGCAAAATAAGAATCTACATGATTGGACATCTTTCTGTGTTTAGTGACTAGTGCTTCTGCAGTTTGGTGATATCACAAGTAGTCTACTGAATTAACTCCAGCAGTATCCGCCTACTGAAAATCAATTTCATTTTATTTTGTAAACAGAATAGTATTTGATGTAATGCCTTGTACATCAACGCCGTCAGAAATCATCTTGTAGGCAAGCATAGCTGAATCTCCTTAGTGGCAAAAACAAGATCGTTCGTAAGCTCAACCTTTTGCATTGGAAAGCATTCCTTTAGTCTCTAATTGGGATCACAATGAAGTGTCAAGGACGATGTTCTGTCACTGCCAAGAACAAATGTTTAACACGACATATCACTTACGTAAGATAGACAGACCATGTTAATACAGCAATAGCCTATACTGTTGACTACAGAGGAGATACAGTAGAGTAATATATTTAGTGAGATTATGCAGGAGATGCAATAGACAGCAGATAACGCAATGGAGAATGAAACAAACAAAACCAAGTAGCAAATACATGTGCTGTGTCAAAAAGTTCAGAGTCAAAAAGTTCAGACGTATGACTACCATGTACAATGTTCAGAGACACTGACCAGGAGAAGTCATCAGAAGTATCAAACAATCTACCGGTGCTTTTCAGGAAGCAAGGACAACCTACAAGTGACGGCTTAACTAGAAAAATAGCACCAAAATCCATCTCTTAACTAGAAAAATAGCACCAAAATCCATCTCCTCAGAAATTAATTGTAGGTACTGGCTACACGTACGACATACACATCCAAATGCTAACAGCGGAGGGTGCTAGAAAGCATAAGCCGCAGTTAAAAATCCTGGGAGGTAAACTGCAGCTTATATAACCCGAAATAGAGTAGACATAGACAAATCAAGATCAACAAACTGAAAGATGCTTAGGATCGGCCAGACTGAGTAAAACGAAGCAATTCCGTACAGGAATTAAGTGGAATGGAATGAAGTGGAGGTCGCGGAATAAACCAACCAGTTGATCGCCCGTGCCCTCCCGGCTTCGGTCGATCGGTGGGATACCCGGATCGGATCGCAATTGTGCCAAAAAAAAAAACCCGCGAGATCATTCACCGAGATGGAATCCATCCAACCATCCACAAACACAAGGGTTGATAGGGCTAGGGAAGGCGACTGGAGGTGTCAGGGTGCTAGGATTTAAGGAGGAGGGGATGAATATGGCATGGAGCGGCGGAGGCTGGCCGGACGGAGTAGTTCAAATTCACGCCGCCGGCCAGGGAGGAGGAGGAGGAGACGCGGGGCGGCGGCGGCGGCGGCGGCGAGAGCGAGATTTCTGTTTCGCGGGGGAATCGATCGACGAGCTCTCCTCTTGGGTTCTAACTGACATGTGGGCCCCATGTTCAGTGACTGCCTTTTAACCTCTCTCTCGACGAGAACTGATGGAGCGCAATAGTTTTTCTACTGAACTAAAATTAATTTGCGTGTGTTCTTACAGCATTAGAGAAAACGGATTTGGTATATGGCATTTGATAGAATACTCATCCGATTTTTTTTCTCTTAACGATACCTTCTCTCGCTCCGGCGACGTCCGATGAAAGGTCGCCGGCTGTGAAAGAAAAAGGCCCTACACTAGCGGTGAAAGGTCGCCGGCGGCATCTTTATCAGTCATCGGTCCGTGTAATAATACAGGAGTTCATCGGATATTGCTGTCATCACAAACGTATACTCGCATGAAATTCTTACTGATGCACACGAGTCACCAGACAAAGCATGAAAATGCTGTAGGAAATTACGCCAGAAATGGATGAATGTAAACGGTAAACCCCAGAGAGCATGAAATCTTTCAAATATCTTCCTTCGTAATTTGACAGCCGTTCCAGTTACACCACAAATTTTGCTATAGTGACCCTGTTTATTTCACTTCCCATGGGAACAAATCAAATTGTCTCGAAACTACTCAAATCTCACCAAAATTCAGATTCAAGCCTACTACCCAAAAATTGACGGCCAGTGACCTTCCCGGAGAACAAGTAACTGTAACTTAGTCATCAGTACCCGTAGCCTGGACAGAAAGAGACGGAGCAGATTTAAAGTTAGCAACAGTTCAGGGAGTGTTTGATCACATGAAATTGAAGTGTAGTGCGTTTGGCCAATATCATTTACCGGAGTTGTCCATCGGGTTGGTGACGGGCGCAGGCTCAGGCTCCTTGATCTCCACGACGACGACATCCGATGTGAGGAATGTCTTGGCCACCGACGCAGCATGCTCAAGACAACATCTCACCACCTGTTGCCCATCATCAGGAAAGCATAGTCTTTAGCTCATCGCAGTTCTCATGAAGCATGGTAGGGAAAAGGGAATCAACAATCATAGTGTGTCAACCATGTGCAAGGGCTACAGCATAATTCTATGTTCTTTTACTTGTGTTCATGCTTTTCCTTTAGCGTTTCCCGAAGTTAATTTCACTCTCTTGCAGTAACTAAATCAAACCTAGCAAATTGTATGGTGCATCCAATTCAATCTTTCTAGGACCACAACACTAAGCCTTGGATCTAGAACCTTCATTAGAAACTACTAACATCAACACAAAACAATGGCTGTATGTGTAAGAACTGAAGGGTGAACACAAAAGTAACTGCACAGTCCACACTGCTATAATTATTTCAGCTAAAATATAGGGAATCCACCAATCTAAATTTTTATGCAAAAATATCGGAAATCAATGGGGAGCAACAGACCTTAGTGGGGTCAATGATACCAGCAGCCATCAAATCCTCGTACTGTCCAGTTGCAGCATTGTAACCAAACTTGAAGTTATCGTTAGAGAGAACCTGGTAAAACATCATCTTGTATGTTATTCAGATGTACATGTGAACATATGATTTTCTGTTAGTGAACAAGATCTAACCTTCTCAGTAACAACGCTTCCATTAACACCAGCATTCTTAGCAATCAATTTAAGCGGGTAGCTCAGCGCCCTCCTTACAATTTCAGCTCCAACCTAAAAAGTTCAAGCAATACATACAACAAGTCAATTAGAAAGGACAACAAATTCGAGATGGTCATTTCTAACCCATATACATAGTAGCAGGCACAAAAACAGAACTTTTGAGAGATGAGGTTTATAAAACACTCGAACAAAAACAATGAATAAAGTAGATCATGGTTGTAAACCTTCTGCTCATCATTCTCCAGGTTGTCCTTGATGGCGTCAACTCTAGCTGCCAGTCTCAGAAGAGTGCACCCTCCACCAACAACAATACCTTCCTCAACAGCAGCCTGACAAAGAGGAAGCGGTTTAAAGATCCAAAGCCAGAAGAACGTTGATATCAACTCAGTGAGCAACAAACTACCTTATTTTTTCTTCCTTAAGAAGCAAACATTAATCTATTTCTATCTCAAAGCAGTTATATCAACAGACTAACCTTGGTAGCATTTAGGGCATCCTCAACTCTCAACTTCTTCTCTTTTAGTTCGGTCTCTGTTTGTGCTCCCACCTATCAAAAGTAACAAAACTTGGATTACGACCCACATAACCACATCTATCTATCTTTCCAAACAAAGAACCAAGAAAAAGAACAGATACAGATAACATGGCATTTTGTCCATTTCTTATTATACCTGAATGACTGCAACACCACCAGCAAGCTTTGCAATCCTCTCATTGAGCTTTTCCTTCTCGTATTCTTGTTCGGCAGCCTGCAAATTGGATAGATAAAAAAGCAATCAGGAGCAGGACTGATGCTTTTCTTTTCTTGTACAAACAACACATTCAATATACAGCCTCATAATAGAGAAAGCTTTCAGTTTGAAACCAGATGAAGCATGTAACCAATCAAGCTACATTTCCAGATATGTACAGTCTATAACTAGATTAAAGAAATGGTGGAATATAGAACCACTATTGTGCCAAAAAAAAATTTTGCGAGGCACTATTGTGCCAAATTAGCCATGGTAAACAGATATAACATACCTCGATGAGATTTTTTATTTGTGCAACCCTCTTAGTCACTTCTTCCTGTGTACTGCCATCACCAACAATTGTTGTTGACTCTTTGTTAAGGACCACCTTTGCAGCCGTTCCTAAAACTGATTTGTCTGCCTTGTCAAGTGACAGCCCAACTTCATCCCTGATTACAGTTGCTGCAGAGAAAAAAAATCATTATAAATAAGCAGCATTAATCATCCAGCCAGATGCTCCAGAATCATCATAAATAAGCAGCATTAATGATCACCCAACCAAATGCACCAGATCGCAAGTCCACCTCACCTCCAGTTAGAATGGCAATATCATCCAAGTACTGGGTCTTGCGCTCACCAAAACCAGGGGCTTTGATAGCGGCAATTTTCAATGACCCTCTAAGCTTGTTGACAACAAGAGTAGCAAGAGCCTCCTGCTCAATATCCTCAGCAATTATCAGAATTGGGTATGCACCTCTTATGGCCTCCTCCAAAACATTGATAAGATCCCTTGCGTTGGTGATTTTTTTGTCCACCAAAAGAAGCTGAAAAATGGTGGAAACATAGTGCAATAAGAAACTGAAACAGATTAAAGCAGCATACAGCAGGGGTATGTGTGCTCAGGCTGAAGCTACCTTGCAGTTCTCATATTCTGCAGACATTTTCTCGCTGTCAGTTACAAAATACGGGGAGATATAACCACGTTCAAACTGCATTCCCTCCACAACATAGAGATTATTCTCAGAACTTCTCCCTTCTTCAAGGGTAACCACACCCTTCCTGCCAACCTTGCTCATAGCCTCTGCTATCATATTACCGATTTCATAATTGTTGCCAGCACTGACTGCAGCAACATCCGCAAGCTCACTGTCTTCAACCTAAAGCAAGAAAATGTTTTTTATAAGTAGAACAAAAAAAAGCATATACTACATAGATAAATCATCTGATTTGACTCAGTCTAGCTAAGCATTGTTGCAACAAACACCAGGTTGCCACAACCACAACTAAAACAATCTGAAAGCATTAGAGCCTGACGATTATTTTACCTCCTTTGACAATTTCTTTAGCTCTTCAACTAGTGCTTTCGCAGTTTTCTCGATACCACGTGTAATTTGCACAGGATTGGCACCAGCTGCAACGACCTGAAAAAGAGCAAATGAATTATTTTCACTTAGTTCACAAATTAACGACTCTTAACAGATTGACCATACAAGTAATAGAGGTCTCATGTCTCAACTAATAGCATACCTTAACACCCTCAGCAATCAGCCCCTGAGCAAGCACAACAGAAGTAGTTGTGCCATCTCCAGCTAAATCATTGGTCTTTGCTGCTGCTTGCCTAACCAACTTAGCTCCAATATTTTCAACAGGATCCTCCAGTTCAACCTGCAGTACAGAGATCGTTACTTGAAAATTCTGCTCATATTCTGGAACTAGGTTACACAGATAATCCAGAAACCTCCAGTTGACTTGTTCAATAAGAAAATAAAATTGAAAAATTCTTTATATCATGACTAAAACAAATGGTGCACAATCACTATAGTTAAGTCAATGACCAGCAATCAAACTTTAGTTCATCTTGTCAGAGGATCATATATTAGAACCCACAAAGATAATTATGATAGAACATGGTGTGCAAAAATGCAACCAGCAATAGTAAACAGAAATACACTTGCGCATGAAACTTGTGAGCAAATGTGCAGACTGTTTTACTTTTCAAAACAAACATTTTTTTCTGTGGAAGTATAGCATACAGCAAACAAGCAAATTGTAAGGAAATTCAATGCTATTTGCCGCAATAAACACTGTAATATACCTCTCTTGCAACTGTAACACCATCATTGACAATCTTAGGGGACCCATACTTGCTCTCCAAAACAACATTCCTTCCCTTTGGTCCCAGTGTAACTCCAACAAGGTCAGCAAGCTTGTTTACTCCAGTCTGACATGTAGAAATAACTAATGAGTGCCTGGTCAAGGCTAAGAATCATAGTGACCAAAATTTGATAAGATGTGTCCAAGAACTTTGGAGCTCACCTGAAGCTTCTTGATAGCCGAGCCATCCTTGTTGAAGTACAACTCCTTGGCAGCTTTCACCCTGAAGTTGCACTTCCTCTGAAGGCGTGCATTGCGTGGTCGGCTGGCAACAGAAACAGATGACACCGAAGATAGAGAAGATGGCTTCTTGTCTGATACAATTCCGGTTGGCGCAGCCATGAGGCCAACCGTAGAAGTGGCACCGAATGTTGAAGCCATGATTTCCTGTTCAGCAATGACAACATTAACATGGAGCAACAATCATAAGCATGCTTAAGCTTCTATTCAGAAAATGGAAGCTGAGGTAGAGGCCCCACATGGAAGTTCATGTATTGCCAACCAAAGCTAAGAGCTTAACATTGTTGTGCATTGTCAAAAGGAATGTGCAAATGGATTTTCCAAGCTAAACTTATTTTTGTGCTCTCGCTGCATATTACCACATATTATCATTGACTACATCTCTTACAGTGTCAAGGTAGAAGATTAATTAACAACTGGACTTCAGGGTATATTACAGTGAGTTGATAACCTGCATATGTATGAGATAGCTAAAACTGAACGAAAAAGAGACCAACTAAAGCATCTCTGCTGCCAGGATTCCTTCTTGAATATCATGAATGGCCAACCAATACATTTTAGCACTTCAAACTACACCTTCAAATTTAAATGTTTGCCATTCAACCACCCTAACAGTTACGTCAGCTGCGAATGGCTTGGCCATCACCAGCATACATGTATTGGTTGGCCAAACTGAACATCGCACGTACACTCTAATACTCTACTTAGCTGAATTAGAACATCCCAGATGCCAAAAAATCCCAACGAGACGTCGAGACCCAAAGTAGAACCAGACGAGCAGAAAGCTGGAGGCAGCAACATTCTGTAATCCCCCGTGCTAACTAAACCAACAATTTCCACTGATACATTCTGTAGTCCCCGTGCTAACTAAACCAACAATTTCCAATAATGTAACAGTTCTAACGCGAAATTTCCAGAGCTCAATTCCAACACCCAGCACCAAGCACACAGCAAAGGCATTCGGGTAGTAAAATTACTAAATTAGCCGGACGAGCAACCCACAAAACGCCCCTCGAAACCAAGCGCGACCTCGAGCTCTCCGCCCCCCACGAATCGCGCGGCGAGAACTATCCACCGAAAATCCTCCAACCACGCGGCAACCGAATCGTGCGGGGGTCAACACACCACACCCCACCACGTCGCCACCGGAAGAGGGAGAACCCAGCGCCCCGGGGCGGGGAGGAGCGGCGGAGGTGGAGGAGGAGGAGGGGATAGGGTTTGAGTTCACCTGACCTCGCGGAGGGGAGCGGAGAGGATAAGGCTGCGACCTCGGGGAGGCTTGGGTTGGGGCGCTGCGGGTGAGGAGGGGTTTGGGGGAGGGAGGAGGGGAAGGGATGAGGTCTTAAATACACGCCAGGGTTTTGCAAATCCTGCTGCTACCTTTCTGTCTGACCCCCTGAATAAGGGTTTATTTGCATTTAAAAAATTACAAAAATATGCACCGTTTAACCGTTTAAGAAGTGTGCATTATATTATAAATTAAACATAGTCTAAGTGTGATCATGTTGTCAGTCTCTCGTGCATGCAAAACATGAGTATTGACTTCTTTTCTTATTGGGAGAATTGATTGTGAACTACTTCCTTCGTTCTAAATTATAAGATATTTGGGTTTATTTATCTCTCGTCTAGATTTATTGACACCCATATAAATTTGAACGAACACCTCATAATTTGAAACAAAGAAAGTGATACACAATACAAGTTCATCATTTTCTTTTTAGCGTGTTAACCATAGTTTAAATTTGAATTAAAAAAACATAAAAGTTAATAAAGTTGCTAAAAAACACACAAACACATATATGTATATAAGATTTAAAAATAATGGTTGTTAAATAAGCAGGAGAGACGATGGGCCGTTATAATACCTTTCCAAGTCTGAAATGATAATCGATTATAGGCAAAAAAAAATGGAATGTTTGTAGCAGCTCAAATTCCGAGAAGCATACAATGAAAATTTCGAAAGTTCGTTTTTCCTATCTTTTGTCTTGTAGTTTATTTTATAAAATCTAAAAATATGAATTATTAAAGTTCAGGTGATAATTTAGACCGTACAAGAAACTTGATACTTTGAAAGAAGCTATAGCAGTACGGTTGCCAAAAGCTCCCACGACATGGCTAGGTTCTGCTAGCTACTTTTACACAAACGCAACAGCTGCATTACCTAGCATTGGTTGTGCTATACCGTAGTTGTCATTGCTTTGCAGCCGCAGCAAACACAGCTGAGCTAGTAACTTTCTATACACTATGTTTACTTGTAAATCGTATTCAATTTATTATTTTTGTTTTTGACTATATATGTAACATGTGCACTCAACGTTTGGTTTGGGGTAACAAGAGTTATTCTATAAGATCTTAAAACTCTGTCATACGTACACAAAACTAATAAAGTTTAAATATTTTTCAACGAAAAACTATAGAACGTACTAAATCGTAAAGGTGTAGAAGTACAAAATCTCGTAGGATGAAGCTTCAATTATGTAACATGTACACCCAGCGGTTGGTTTTCGTTTCATAGTATGGTTAAATTAAGAATTCTTCTACTAGATCTTTAAACTTGGTCAATACCGTACATGGAACTACTATTAAGGTTTTATACTCTCGATGAAAAACTATAGAGCAAAAGTTATAAGTATATAGGTACAAAATCACTTAGGTTCCGTTCGGCTGCACTACAATGCAGCCCTTGCTGCTGCAGCTACAGACACATAGTACTGTTCGAATTGGTTGTACCACAGTTGAAGCATGTGCAGCCGAACAGGGCCTTAATGATTGTTCGGTAGCTCTTAATAGCAGTTGTCTAGGCTGTGTTGCACAGCCAATAGTTCAGTGGCAGCGATTTAGGCTAGGCTGCATTTTGAATAAAAATAAATACAATACTTTTACAAAGCATATGGTTAGTGTTGGTTGCAGCCCATTGCTGGCTGACTAATATAGCCACTGTAGCTATTGCTGCAGCGCTGCAGCAGCTAGCTCTTTTGAATAGACCCAATGTGATAATGTACATAAACGTGCATTGCATCATTACTAGCTCTTCTTTTAATCCTACTCAATGTGCAGGAAAGTAAAGCCAAACTGTGGAAAGAAAAAGAAGTATAGTAGATCCTTTTCATAACAACACAGAAGCAACAAAATAAAGCCAAACTGTGGAAACAAAAAGAGAGAGGATCAGCAAGCATCTCGGACTCAGGGGCACCAAAGTGAATAGGACATTTTTCCGGGGAGTAGAATGAAAGCATAGCGGAGGAGAGCACGGAGCAGCCTCGACCGTTGTAGAACTGTCTAGAAGCAGCAAGCGACGACCCAACGCTTTGTCGTGGGCGATATAAGGCTCTTCGGGCCGTGGGCCGATAGGAGTATGGGCCCCAATCTAATATGGGCCAACATGGGCGCCATATAGCGGTTCGGCCCGTGGGCTGATCGATATGGGCTCCAATCTAATATGGCCCAAATTAAAAAAAAATAGTGAATCGCCGTTGCCGGGGATCGAACCCGGGTCACCCGCGTGACAGGCGGGAATACTCACCACTATACTACAACGACCTTGCTTGATCATGTAATATATCAATTTTTAATTAACCATTAATTATTTATTCACAGTGTAGTTTATACTTCATAAACAGATGATTACGAAGAGTAAATTGCAGTTTTGTACAGGATGAAGGTAAAAATACTAATAGTTCGACCGGCATGGAGTGCAATTTATTCCAAGGTTTCACTAAGAGGTATGATCAATCACCATGCTTAGATCCAAACAAAAGTTTACTATGTCTAGTTGAAACAGGGTACGTTGTAATGTTGTAGAATCCGGCAATAAATAAATTAGATTAAACACTGTCGGTTGTGGCCGTCTGGTGGTTCCATCATCTAGTCCGGATCGACCAGCATCCCAGCAACACAAAGTAAGTATTGTTATTATTATTCAGTTCGTCGGTAGGTGCAAGTCAAACGGCAACGCGCGCATTGCAAAAACAATCGGAGTAATGGGGTGTCATCTGCTGATTTGCACGATGAGCACTACCTCCTCTTCTCAAAGCAATAAAAGGCAGCCTGAATCAGAAGAAGCAGCAGCAGCAGAGATTAATCAAGAGGAAAGAATTAAAGGGAGATAGATCATAATCATATATCATATTCAGGCATGGGGCAGTCCCTGAGGAAGCTGTTCGACAGCTTCTGCACTAAGGAGATGAAGGTAACATATGTCAGCATTCTGAAATCGTTCGCCATTCTCAGTTTTTCATCTCTTCTGATGCTTAACCAGGTTCTGAATTTTCATCTCTTCTGATGGATGCTTAATCAGGTTCTGATGCTTGGGCTGGATGCTGCTGGGAAGACGACGATTCTGTACAGGCTGCACATTGGCGAAGTCCTATCCTCCATACCCACAATCGGTAGTGATACATCGTGTTCATTGTCATTTATTTCTTGGCCGAAATGGGCATGATCCATTCCTGGACCTGCATTGACAGACATACATTCTTTCATCCTGTGAAATGAACGAATTCCATCAGGGTTCAACGTGGAGAAGGTGGAGTACAAGAACGTGGCCTTCACGGTGTGGGACGTGGGAGGCCAGGACAAGCTCCGACCTCTCTGGAGACAATACTTCAGCAACGCCGACGCCCTGGTTAAATCTCATCTTCTGAATCTCTCTCTCGATCGATCATTGCTTTGCTTCTGAAATCTGAATGTCTGAAACTGAATGTGTGGGGAGTTGCAGATCTACGTGGTTGATTCGATGGACAGGGAAAGGATAGAAGTAGCCAAGGAGGAGTTCCAGGCCATCATCCGCGACCCCCTCATGCTCAACAGCGTCATCCTCCTCCTCGCCAACAAGCAGGACATGGTAATTGCTAAAAGCTTGACGAATCAATGAACAATTTGCCAATGGCGATCGATTGCTTGTACTAACATTTGGCATGTGGATATGCATGATGCAGAAAGGGGCGATGAGCTCGTCGGAGGTGTGCCAGCGGCTGGGGGCGTACGAGGAGCTCAAGAACCGGAGGTGGCACTGTCAGGGAGCCTCCGCGAGGAGGGGAAGGGATGAGGTCTTAAATACACGCCAGGGTTTTGCAAATCCTGCTGCTACCTTTCTGTCTGACCCCCTGAATAAGGCTTTATTTGCATTAAAAAATTACAAAAATATACACCGTTTAACCGTTTAAGAAGCGTGCATATAGATTAGGAATTAAACCAGCCTAAGTGTCGTGTTGTCCGTCTCTCATGCAGGCAAAACATGAGTATTGAATTATTTTCTTCTTGGGATAATTGATTGTTAATTTCTTCCTTCGTTCTAAATTATAAGATATTTTGGTTTCTCTATCTCTCGTCTAGATTTACTGACATCCATATAAATTTGAACGAACATCTCATAATTTGGAACAGATGAAGTGGTGCACAGTACAATTCCATCATTTTCTTTTTAGCGTGCTAACCATATATTAAATTTGAATTGAAAAACATAAAAGTTAATATTGTCTTTTAAGCCGCTAAAAAACACACAAACACATATATGTATATAGATTTTTTTAAAGATGGTTGTTAAATAAGCAGGAGAGACAATGGGCTGTTATAATATCACTCCAAGACTGAAATGATAGTCGATTATAGGCAAAACAATGGAATGTTTATGGAAGCTCGAAATTCTAAGAAGTATATGATGAGAATTCCAAAAGTTTGTTTTTCCTATTTTTTGTCATGTAATTTATTTGATGGAATCTATAAATATGAATTATTAAAATTCAGGTGAGAATTTAGACTTTGCAATAAACTTGATATTCTGAAAGAAGCTATGGCAATACGGTTGCCAAAAGCTCTCACAACATAGCTAGGTTTTGCTTGCTACTTTTACACAGCCGCAACAGCTGCATGACCCAGCATTGGTTGTGCTCATGTTGATACTGTAGTTGTCGTTGCTTTGCAGCCGCAGCAAACACAATTGTGCTAGTAACTTTCTATACACTATGTTTTATTTGTAAATCGTATTCAATTTTTTTTTCGACTATGTAACATGTGCAGTCAATGTTTGGTTTGGGGTTTATTTAAAATAAGAGTTCTCCTATAATAAGGTCTTAAAACTTTGCCATTACGTACACAAAAATAATGAAGTTTAATATTTTTCAACGAAAAACTATAGGACATACTAAATCGTAAAGGTGTAGAAGTACAAAATCTCTTAGCACAAAGCTTCAATTATGTAACATGTACACCAAACGGTTGGTTTTAGTTTTGTTGTATGGTTAAATTAAGAATTCTTGTACTAGATCTTTAAACTTGATCAATATCGTACATGGAACTACTATTAAGGTTTGATACTCTTGATGAAAAACTATAGAACAAAAGTCGTAAAAGTATAGTGGTACAAAATCACTTAATGACGGTTCGGTAGCTCTTGATAGCAGTTGTTCTAGGTTGCGCTGCACAGCCAGCCGTTCAGCGGCAACGGGTTGAGCTAGGATGCAGTTTTGAATGAAAATAAATACAAAAATTTTACAAAGCATCTGCTTTTTTTTTTGCTGGTTGTAACCCACTACTGGCTGACTAATGTAGCCACTATAGCGGTTGCAGCAGCGCTGCAGCAGCTAGCTCTTTTAAACAGACCCAATGTGATGATGTATATAAGTGTGCATTGCATCATTACTAGCTCTTTCTTTAATCCTATATAAGAAAAAGAAGTAGTAGATTCTTTTCATAACAACACAAAGCAACAAAATAAAGCCAAACTGTGGAAAGAAAAAGAGAGAATCAGCAAAGCATCTCGGACTCAGGGGCACCAAAGTGAATAGGACATTTTTCCGGGGTGTAGAATGAAAGCAAAGCGGAGGAGAGCACGGAGCAGCCTCGACCGTTGTAGAACTGTCTAGAAGCAGCAAGCGACGACCCAACGATTTGTCGTGGGCGCTATAAGGCTATTCGGGCCGTGGGCCAATAAGAGTATGGGCCCCAATCTCTTTTAAACAGACCCAATGTGATGATGTATATAAGTGTGCATTGCATCATTACTAGCTCTTTCTTTAATCCTATATAAGAAAAAGAAGTAGTAGATTCTTTTCATAACAACACAAAGCAACAAAATAAAGCCAAACTGTGGAAACAAAAAGAGAGAGGATCAGCAAGCATCTCGGACTCAGGGGCACCAAAGTGAATAGGACATTTTTCCGGGGAGTAGAATGAAAGCATAGCGGAGGAGAGCACGGAGCAGCCTCGACCGTTGTAGAACTGTCTAGAAGCAGCAAGCGACGACCCAACGCTTTGTCGTGGGCGATATAAGGCTCTTCGGGCCGTGGGCCGATAGGAGTATGGGCCCCAATCTAATATGGGCCAACATGGGCGCCATATAGCGGTTCGGCCCGTGGGCTGATCGATATGGGCTCCAATCTAATATGGCCCAAATTAAAAAAAAATAGTGAATCGCCGTTGCCGGGGATCGAACCCGGGTCACCCGCGTGACAGGCGGGAATACTCACCACTATACTACAACGACCTTGCTTGATCATGTAATATATCAATTTTTAATTAACCATTAATTATTTATTCACAGTGTAGTTTATACTTCATAAACAGATGATTACGAAGAGTAAATTGCAGTTTTGTACAGGATGAAGGTAAAAATACTAATAGTTCGACCGGCATGGAGTGCAATTTATTCCAAGGTTTCACTAAGAGGTATGATCAATCACCATGCTTAGATCCAAACAAAAGTTTACTATGTCTAGTTTTTTTTCTTTGCAAACGTGTAAAAGGATTGCACGTCAATATACTAGAAGAGTATACTATGTCTAGTTGAAACAGGGTGTATTGTAATGTCGTAGAGTCCGGCAATAAATAAATTAGATTAAACACTGTCGGTTGTGGCCGTCTGGTGGTTCCATCATCTAGTCCAGATCGACCAGCATCCCAGCAACACAAAGTAAGTATTGTTATTATTATTCAGTTAGTCGGTAGGTGCAAGTCAAACGGCAACGCGCGCATTGCAAAAACAATCGGAGTAATGGGGTGTCATCTGCTGATTTGCACGATGAGCCCTACCTCCTCGTCTCAAAGCAATAAAAGGCAGCCTGAATCAGAAGAAGAAGAAGAAGAAGAAGAAACAGAGATTAATCAAGAAGAAAGAACTAAAGGTGGATAGATCATCATCATATATCATATTCAGGCATGGGGCAGTCCCTGAGGAAGCTGTTCGACAGCTTCTGCACAAAGGAGATGAAGGTAACATTATGTCAGCATTCTGAAATCGTTCACCATTCTCAGTTTTTCATCTCTTCTGATGCTTAACCAGGTTCTGAACTTTCATCTCTTCTGATGGATGCTTAATCAGGTTCTGATGCTTGGGCTGGATGCTGCTGGGAAGACGACGATTCTGTACAGGCTGCACATTGGCGAAGTCCTATCCTCCATACCCACAATCGGTAGTGATACATCGTGTCCATTGTCATTTATTTCTTGGCCGAAATGGGCATGATCCATTCCTGGACCTGCATTGACAGACATACATTTTTCATCCTGTGAAATGAACGAATTCCATCAGGGTTCAACGTGGAGAAGGTGGAGTACAAGAACGTGGCCTTCACGGTGTGGGACGTGGGAGGCCAGGACAAGCTCCGACCTCTCTGGCGGCAATACTTCAGCAACGCCGACGCCCTGGTTTAATCTCATCTTCTGAATCTCTCTCTCGATCGATCATCTGCTTTGCTTCTGAAATCTGAATGTCTGAAACTGAATGTGTGGGGAGTTGCAGATATACGTGGTTGATTCGATGGACAGGGAAAGGATGGGAGTAGCCAAGGAGGAGTTCCAGGCCATCATCCGCGACCCCCTCATGTTCAACAGCGTCATCCTCATCCTCGCCAACAAGCAGGACCTGGTAATTGCTAAAAGCTTGACGAATCAATGAACAATTTGCCAATGGCGATCGATTACTTATATACAATTGACATGAGGATGCATGATGCAGAAAGGGGCGATGAGCTCGTCGGAGGTGTGCCAGCGGCTGGGGGGCTGATCGATATGGGCTCCAATCTAAGATGGGCCAAATAAAAAAAAAGAGTGAACGCCGTTGCCGGGGATCGAACCCGGGTCACCCGCGTGACAGGCGGGAATACTCACCACTATACTACAACGACCTTGCTTATTTATGTAATATATCCATGTTTGATTAACCGTTAATAATTTATTTACAGTGTAGTTTATACTGCATAAACAGATGATTACGAAAAGTAAATTACAGTTTTCTACAGGATGAATGTGAAAATACTAATAGTTCGACCGGTATGGAGTGTAATTTACTACGAGGTTTCACTAAGATGTATGATCAATCACCGTGCTTAGGGGCTATTTGGATTATAGCCAAAATAAACCTTATCAAATTTTGGTATTGTCAAAATTTTGATAAGGTGGTAATATTACCAAAATTTTAGCAGGCTTTCTTATGTATATATCAAAATTTGACAACAAACTAAATGTATATACTTTTTTTTTTGACAATTTTACAAAAAAAAATGGTATGGTTGAAAATGACGTCAATCTGAACAGCCTCTTAGATCCAAACAAAAGTTTACTATGTCTAGTTTTTTTTCTTTGCAAACGTGTAAAAGGATTGCACGTCAATATACTAGAAGAGTATACTATGTCTAGTTGAAACAGGGTGTATTGTAATGTCGTAGAGTCCGGCAATAAATAAATTAGATTAAACACTGTCGGTTGTGGCCGTCTGGTGGTTCCATCATCTAGTCCAGATCGACCAGCATCCCAGCAACACAAAGTAAGTATTGTTATTATTATTCAGTTAGTCGGTAGGTGCAAGTCAAACGGCAACGCGCGCATTGCAAAAACAATCGGAGTAATGGGGTGTCATCTGCTGATTTGCACGATGAGCCCTACCTCCTCGTCTCAAAGCAATAAAAGGCAGCCTGAATCAGAAGAAGAAGAAGAAGAAGAAGAAACAGAGATTAATCAAGAAGAAAGAACTAAAGGTGGATAGATCATCATCATATATCATATTCAGGCATGGGGCAGTCCCTGAGGAAGCTGTTCGACAGCTTCTGCACAAAGGAGATGAAGGTAACATTATGTCAGCATTCTGAAATCGTTCACCATTCTCAGTTTTTCATCTCTTCTGATGCTTAACCAGGTTCTGAACTTTCATCTCTTCTGATGGATGCTTAATCAGGTTCTGATGCTTGGGCTGGATGCTGCTGGGAAGACGACGATTCTGTACAGGCTGCACATTGGCGAAGTCCTATCCTCCATACCCACAATCGGTAGTGATACATCGTGTCCATTGTCATTTATTTCTTGGCCGAAATGGGCATGATCCATTCCTGGACCTGCATTGACAGACATACATTTTTCATCCTGTGAAATGAACGAATTCCATCAGGGTTCAACGTGGAGAAGGTGGAGTACAAGAACGTGGCCTTCACGGTGTGGGACGTGGGAGGCCAGGACAAGCTCCGACCTCTCTGGAGACAATACTTCAGCAACGCCGACGCCCTGGTTTAATCTCATCTTCTGAATCTCTCTCTCGATCGATCATCTGCTTTGCTTCTGAAATCTGAATGTCTGAAACTGAATGTGTGGGGAGTTGCAGATCTACGTGGTTGATTCGATGGACAGGGAAAGGATAGAAGTAGCCAAGGAGGAGTTCCAGGCCATCATCCGCGACCCCCTCATGCTCAACAGCGTCATCCTCCTCCTCGCCAACAAGCAGGACATGGTAATTGCTAAAAGCTTGACGAATCAATGAACAATTTGCCAATGGCGATCGATTGCTTGTACTAACATTTGGCATGTGGATATGCATGATGCAGAAAGGGGCGATGAGCTCGTCGGAGGTGTGCCAGCGGCTGGGGGCGTACGAGGAGCTCAAGAACCGGAGGTGGCACTGTCAGGGAGCCTCCGCGGTCACCGGCGACGGCCTCCACGGCGGCCTCGACTGGCTGGCCTCCACCCTCCGCGACGTCCAGACGTGGGGCACCTCCGTCCGCTTCTAGCAACTTGATTCTTTCACGTCTTGAGATTAGTTTCTCAAGAATCGATGATCGCTAGCTGCAACCCAATTCCATTTTTTTGTGCTTGTTCAGAAGTATAATTGAGAAAAATCAGTGCCTGTGGGGAATTTGAGAGGATCCTCACATCCAATGTAAGAGAACTATTCCATTAATTTGCTGAGTGGAATTTTGCACCATGATTCATCTCGAGCTTTGTGATGTGATGCTGCATCCTTGCCGTCAGTCGCATCAGCAACCTAGTACATCGGCTAGCGGAATGGGATGGTAGTAGGGGATGAGAATGGTCCAAAACGGTACTAGCATCTTCAGAAAAAAAGATTCTTGTTGAGCATCTATTCGAAAAAAGATTCTTGGTTGATATGAAATTAACCACCAATAGACTGTAATAATGTTATTTTGTCTAGTTTGGTTTCCTTTTAATTTTGGTTGGTGTGTTTGTTTTCTTTTGGTCTGCTACTCCAGTTTGTAATAATTGGCTATAGCTCTTTTGAGCAAAGGCCGGGATGTTATTTCATTCCATTATCTTAAAAAAATGAAATTAACTATCTTAAAAAAATGAAATTAACTATATTTATCAATTTAATTAGCATAAAAATATGATGCTTAAAAATAGAAAAAAAATCAAATTTTGTTGATGAATGGAATCGAAAGCAGTACCATGACGTCTCACCGCTTATATAGAAATGATGCTCGATCGATCGAGAATTTCTGGTATATCTACCATGAAGAAAAAAGTTAGCAACTGTGAACAACCAGCGCGCAGATGCTACAATAGAAATCCTCTCGCTGTTTGTATGTCATACAAATAATTATGAAAAAATTCAACAAGATATATCAATATGTGATAAACCGCTCCACAAATATACAGGTTTAAATTTAATTTCTACAAGTTGCAACGAAAAAAAATTAACTTTGAATATACATTAAATAGCTATAGTTTATTTTGTTACTTATAAAAGTTGAATTTTAACTTACAGAGTTGTAGAGCGATATATAACATATTAATATATCTAGTTAATTTTTTTCAATTTTCATAACTATTCGTATGACATGCAAATAACTCTTCCCAGTTTAATTCACTCCCAAGCAGCGGGGAGGGAAGAGCAGGAGTGCCGCCTACGTGCGGCCCATATATGTTGACTCCGGCCTACGTACGGCCCATGTATTTTTTTTGGCTTGGATGTAGCGGGCCGGGATTCCGGGCTTGCGTGTTCACCGGCGACGGCGTCCTCCTGCCGGCGGCGGCCACCACCCTCAGCTTCAGGGACGTGCAGTTCAGGTGCAGCCATGGCCATGGCCATGGGGCACCTCCGTCCGCTTGTAGCACCTCCGTTTCCGAATCCCGCGCAACTAGGTCAACCGCCCCCACCTGTCCACCCGCCGCTTCTCCACCGCGCGGCCAAAGCTCCGCCGCGTCGACGGCAAGCCGGCCACCGCGGCCGTCCGTCCACTACGGCATCCTCGAGTCGAGGGCGCCGAGGAGCTCCACCGCGAGTGCGCTGTTTGGTGAGTAGAAAGAAGAGCATTATGGGATGGGATGGTGACCACCGGCCATTCCAGGCACCACTGGTTCTTGGATGCGTCAGCCATGGCGCAAGCTCTTTCTTCCTCGGCAGTGTGGCCGTGTTCTCGTCGAAGAATCTCCCGGAATCCTTCCGCCGTTCTTTATCAGCTGAACCTGCAACGCGAGTGAAGGTGGAGAAGGAATCCCAAACTGGAGAAATGCACCTCCTCCTTCAATAAGGGGAGGTATTATCCCAACTCAATATATACTGTTCTGCAATATATCCAGTTGAGTTGATTTCAGTATGTTTGTGAATCACCTGTGCCCTTTTAGTTGTGAAAAGTTCTTCAACTATACCCTTTTCTGAAGATCAGTGCGTTCATCAGTTGCATGCTTTATGTTTCTCACTGATAGATTGGTCTCTGATCATTATTTCGACAGAAAACGGCCATGTCTTGTCGATATGTGCTCAATTGCTCACACGGACGAAGGGAATGCACCTGCAATCAGGATATAATCAAAAAGCTTTGATGTGGTTGAGCAAAAGGTGATTTCTCTGAACTATTCCATTGATTTTTCGACCATCGCCTTCTATGTGGAATGCATGATCATCTTAATTTCGAGATATTCTTCTTTTTCGATAATGGAAGCTTTATTAAAACTCAGTCAAACACACCAAGATAATACATTCTAACTGAGCTCACTCCTGGCCTCTGCATGAAATGCACACAGCTACAAAACATGATCTAACTAGACCCTCAACACAAAACAAAGAAATTAGTGACTATCAAGCCGTAGACTAGATCACCACCCATGCTCCAGGGTAAAAAAACTCTTGTGCCACTTGATCCAAACGACGTGATACCACCACAATAGTATCCTAAAGATCTGGTTTGTGGAGGATAGACCAGATGCATAGCCACCGGGTGACTAAAGCAATAACCTGCAAAGGAGAAGTCACCATCTTGTTGTCAAAAATTACCCCGTTTCTGTTTAGCCAAATGGACCAACAAAAAGCTGTTGCACCTATCAAAAGCAGATTTCTTATGTCCTTAGGAACATATGATTAACATTTTGAGATGTTCTTCTGCACCTTTCTTGTTTGATGACACACATCTGGTTGTTTTGTAGCCACCAGAACTTGACCAAATCGACCACTCTTTGCTTAGATTTTCAGATGTAGAACATTCAATCTCTGAATTGCAAGACACGAAAAGTTTTTTCCCCCATTTACGCTTGGAAGCAGCTGCCCATAAGTTTTTAGCGGATACAGAGTAAAAACCAATTGTTGTAACTGTGCTGGTTCAGAAATCCTTGAAACTAAACTAAACCTGACGTTATTTGCAAGATCTGCTGTGCATGACAAAGAATACCATTGTCCTAATGCGGCTTTTGACCCGCTGGGCCACAGCGGTTTGCAGCTAGCAGAGTGTTCGCAGCAAGCGCAAAGCTTTTTTCGGCCAAGCTATAGGAACGCTTTTGATTCTTTCTTCCTGATGGTTTGTTGGCTCATTTGAAAAGAGCGGAATGGAAGAATATTTGAGCACAAGTTTAAGGTCGTTGAGCAGCTCGTTGGGGATATCAAGGAGATTCTCAAGGTCAAGGTGGTTGGTGACTCCTATCACACCACAAGGCTTTAGGTGGATCTCCAATCGTGTTGGTGATGTGACAAAAAAAAAGCATTAACAAGGTGTACTAGGGTTCACTATTTCAAAAGGCATAAACCTAGGGGGAGGGGCGGTGTTGGCAAAATTTTAGGAATTCTGCTTGTCGGAGAAGTGGGAGCAGGGGTTCCCTTTACCCTGGAGAGCTCAAGGCGTAGGGGGGCTTGGGGCACTGCGAGCCCCACCAAGCACTTAAGGTTTCAAGAAGAGTATAGAGATGTACAAGATCTACATCTTCAAGGTTTCAAGAAGAGTATTGAGAGTTTGAGACCTACAAGATCTACATATTCAAGGTTTCAAGAAGATTATCGAGATCTACAATATCTACATCTTCAAGGTTTTAAGAAGAGTGTCAAGACCTACAAGACTAAGCATATCAAGTTTAGAGGAGTAGGCTCCACTCCATGCATGCAACGGTATTGTGGACTCTCCTTCATGTATATAAGTAGAATTCATGCCACCGAGAATTCAGCAAGCAAGGAGTTGAGTTTCTCCTCCTACGCCACCTTATAATTCCTCCAATCATCCATAGTCCACCGCGGCCTAAACCTGTATATGTGCTTGTGTTTATCTTTACCGTGCGATCAAACACTCGATCTCAAAACTTGCACCTCGGCCGAACTCACAAAGGGGGAGTACTTAGCTTCCCCGTTACAGGAGTTCTATACTCTGACACGGCTATTTTTTTTTTCTAAATTCAAATCATATTGAAAATTTTTATTGGAAGAACTCCCTATTGGTACCCACGGATAAAACGAAATTTCAAATGAATTAAAAATTTCGATCGGAAGAACTCCCTACCGGTACCCACAGATAAAACGAAATTTCGAATGAAAAGGGTCTATGTGTGAACTGGTTCCAAGGAAATTTCTAGAATAGCAAATCCTAGGGTTCACTGCCAAACTAATAATGATAAAGGTCTATGTGTGAACTGGTACCAAGGAAATTTCCGGAATAGCAAATCCTAGGGTATACTACTAAACTAATAATGAAAAGGGTCTATGTGTGAACTGGTACCAAAGAAATTTCCGGAATAGCAAAGCCTAGGGTTTACTACCAAATTAATAATGAAAAAGGTCTATGTGTGAACTGGTACCAGGAGGGGTGTGTGTGTGTGTGTGTGTGAACTGGTTCCGAGGAGGGACATATGCATCTTATCTCTTAACATGTCATACCATATAAAACCCATCGAATCCCCTCTTCTCGTTCCCCCCAAAACCCTAATCATCAGCTAGTTCCGCCGCCGCTTCATCTTCCCCACTCGCTAGTCGTAACCATTGCAGACCCTCGATACGTCCTCATTAACATTGACGGCAACCATTTTGGGGCTTCTTTGTTGCCCTCACTATCGTTGTTATCTTCATTCATCGGTAAACTTCTTCTCCCACGTACTTTGTCCACCCATTTTGTGTTGTCTCGTTGTTTCTATTTATTAGTCTGCTAACTCCTCTAAGATGTACGTTCAAATCTTGGAGGATAGGGGAATTCTTAAGGACTATGAGTACATTATAAGTCTTCAAAATCTATATTGACTCGGGTGGTGGTGAGACAATATTTGATTATCAACAAAATAGTATGTATGCA
Source organism: Oryza longistaminata (assembly GCA_009805545.1). NCBI lineage: Eukaryota > Viridiplantae > Streptophyta > Magnoliopsida > Poales > Poaceae > Oryza > Oryza longistaminata. The sequence continues at coordinate 7,129,074 of CM020185.1, read as the reverse complement.
ATTTTTGTTCATTAATTTTCTATTAATCAAATCCCAAATAAGAGAACTTCCACTGATGTCTTGGTATTGAAGATTTTTTTGAGAAATACTGAAGATACTTATAGAGTTATGTTTTTCAGCAGTTAATACTTAATACGTCTCCACCAAAAGTGTGATATTTGGATACATGCTACCTAATTTTCCTAAACTACTAATATTGACAACATTAAATGCTATTGATCGTTTTTTTTAATAAAACATTCATAGTAAGGCATCACAAAATAGATTATGGATTATGCTATTTTGTATCACAAATTGTCAATGTTTTAGGTTCTCATAGTAAATACTAACATCCTATCAAATATGTTTTTTTTACCATGATATTTGGTATGATTGGAAACAAAGAAAGGACCAGTTATTGTGGTTGAGGATCAAGCAAGGTAGAAGGGGGTACCCCATACTTTCTTAGTATGTATGTTGATGGCTAAAACACATGAGTTATTTTATAACGATACATGTTTTTATTACTTATATGTTGTGTGTAATATTTTAAGTTATAAACGATATAAAAAAGTCAAGGATGTATTGCTACCAACATGACACACATGCAACGCGTCGATACTAAATTCATACATATTATAGAATGAAATAAAGCATTAACTATCTGTTTTCTTCAATGTTATTTGAAATGTGAATGAATTCAATTGTTGAGTCTTGTAACTACATACTGCATTCATAACATTGCAAAATAGGGTAGCATCACTGTACTCCACTTCATATTTGTATCTCTAGTGGCTAGGAATTCTAATACTCATTTTTCATGCGCCCACGGGACATAGTGAATCTGTGAACTATGTTGCTTGTCTTTTAACCAGAACTTCTTTGTTCTGATTGCTCCCATTGACTTCATTATTGACTTGCAGAGCCTGCTATCATGGAAAACACCTGCAAGAGGATCTCCAACACCCCCAACTCCATGCCAGTGCTCCAAGGATGGGCAGACCTCCCAGATGACCTACTGCAGTGTGTCCTTGCTCTGTTGAGTTCACCCAGTGACCTTGCTGCCTTCATTGCCACCTGCCCCAATTGGCATGCCGCCTTCAGGTCTGCAAAATCTACCTTACGCACCACCCTCTTCCGTCCTCTCGCCATCCGCAGCTGCGCTTCCTCTAGCGATGATCCAGTAGTATGGGAGCTCTTTGATCCAGCCAAGCCAACCATCTGCATACACCGCGTGACTCCGCCAGATTTTCTGGAGGGGATGGATTATGAATGCTGTTCTTATGGCCATGCCATCTTCTCCGGCAATGCCCCCTCGCTGAAGGACACAACCTTCGCCATCGTCGACGTGTTCACCGGCACTAGTGTTTCACCTCCACCCTGCCCATTCTCTACTTTTGTCAACTCTTGTGCCCTCACAGCTCCCCTTGATTATCACAACTCGCATTTCCTTGTCGAGGCCAAGCACTCTCTGTTCGCATGGCGAGTTGGAAGCAGCCATTGGTCAGAGTGCCATTGCCCACCCAATTCTAAAGCTCTTGAGCAGTTTGTGGCCTTCAAAGGCCAGCTCTATGCCCTCGAGTATCAGCAGCTTTACACCGTCAAGCTGGAACCCCAGCTCAGCCTGGAAGAAGTACAAGTTGTCTGGAGCGTCGAGATGTCGGAGCCTGACCTCTGCGAGCCATCGCTGGTGGTGTGTGATGACATGCTCATCTTGCTCGCCGCCTCCATCGGCGAGGCCTTCCGCCTTGACCTGTCATCCCAGCCTGCAATGTGGGTGAAGATGGAAGAGGAAGAGTTGAAGGAATGGGCCTTCTTCTTCGATGAGAAGAGGGAGGCTTTCAGGCCACGGCCACCATTGTCTTGCAAGAACCCACAGAGATGGGGAGGGATCGGCTATGATTCATACTGTGTGTCATCCTTGGCGCCAAATCAAGGCAATCGCAGAGGGTTGCTGCCCAACTGGGTGAAGCCCAGGATGCTACTCTCTTGCGATCATTAGCTGCTACAAGGAAGCTTTGTTTGGGTTTATCTTCTGCTGAAATTCTCTCCTCAAGTGCTTCAGAGCAGAAGGGCTTTTGCAACTCAGGCTACTATATCTATGATGGCATCTGAATTCTGAACAGGCTGCAAGGGATGTCTTGCAGGATGTTAATGTTTTTGGTGAACTGCCATGTTCGTTTTAATTATCGTCTGTTAGAAATAATAGTAATGGTAGTTTTGTTATTTGGGTTAGTTTTCTGGAGGCAAACTGTTGTGCCTGTTACTCTGAATGTCTGAACCTTGTTTTACCTCCATAGAAGAAACGATATTTACCTTGTTGTGAAGGGAAAAATAATAGTATCCTTGTTAAATGCAGTACTACTTGTGTGTTCAGTTTGATTTTCCTTCCAACATGTTTATTATGCATGAGCTGTGTGCAACGATGTTTTTTTAGATGTGATCGATGCATTTACAGCTTGGTTCTTCCAAAGGGAAAAGGCATTTTCAGGCTTTCAGCTGTTCCAGCTTGCTGAAAATCTGCATGTCCAGAGGCAGACGCTTTTGTGTTCCTGGATACATGAAGATGATTTCGATGAGGCTTTCCTGGATCAGATGGATGATGAAGGAAAAAATATCAGCAGAAATCTTGATGGAATTAAGGGTGGCGCTGTTTATCTGAAAATCATGATGAAATCAAACGCGATGCTGTTCATCTGAATCTTGATGTAAGTCCCGAGTCCGGCCCATGTTACTAGGCCCGTAGCTCATGGAACGTGAGGCCCATATTATTGGGCCGGTTGATTTATGGGCCTTAGTTTTTCATACGGCCCATAAGTCCCAAACTGTATCCGTCCCCACCTGTCAGTACTTTAGCTTCGACATTTTGACCCACCCAAACTCATCACCGGCCATGGCGCCTTATCCATTACCGCCGCCGCCGCAGCAGCTTCCTCCGGCGAGCAGCAGCACGCCGAGGAGGCCACCGCCTCATCGCTCCCATGGCGGCTACAAGAACGGCACCGTCTCCTTGGATTCCGGCGCTCCTCACGACGCCCGAGGCCTCCGGGCTCTCATCAAGGCCTTGGCCGCCGAGCACGGCGAGGCCGCGCCGGCCGTGCACGCCCACGCGGCCAAGCTCGGCCTAGACCGCC
>CM020185.1:7098134-7124306 GCA_009805545.1 Oryza longistaminata | reverse complement strand
TAGACGCCGCCGCTCCGTCCGTGACGGCTCGTCAAGCTCTACCTCCGCGCGCGGCGAGCTCGCCTCCGCGCGGGCGCTCGTCGACGGTTCCCCGCCGGCCGCGGACGTCGTCTCTTGCACGGCCATGGTGACCGGCCACGCGAGGCACGGGTTCTTGGACGAGGCCGTGGTGCTGTTCTTCCCATGGCGGATGACCGCGGCGTGGCCATCGACGCCGTCGCCGCCGCCGCGGCGTTTCTCCGCGGGCGCGCAGATCGGGACCTCGCGCTGGGTCGGGAGGCGCACCGGCGCGTCGCGGAGAGGAAGGTTGCCTGGATGTCGTCGCGTGGAAACGCGCTGGTTGACATGTACGCCAAGTGCGGCGACGCGGCGGCGGCGCACGGTGGTTCAGGAGGATGCCCGTGAAGAAGAACGTCGTCTCCTGGAACACGATGATGCTAAAGAAACTAGAACAACATATATAGATTTGTCTTTCAAAGCACTATAATAAAAGTAAACATGCATTTATTTATTGTGTATATTATAATAGAAAAATAAAGTCAAACATATATTTTGTAGACCGTATCATTGTCCAAAACGTCAATTAAAATGAAACCGGAGTAAGTACGGTGCAGATAGCAAACAAAGTCGTCGTGTTCAATCAATTGTGCATCGACATTAACAAGCTAGTCGTCGTACACGTACTCGTACAGGCTAGACTAGTGCAGGTTAAGTTACAACCCTGATACGTACGTAAAATTAACCGCTTAATTACTGCCCTACTCATCGGCAGAAATAATGGAGAAACGGTAATAATACTGCAAATTGTGCGTCACACTCTTGATCGTGCTATCAGTTCGTCAGTTACGCCCGATATATGAGTGCAGGGCCCAATCACTTATCTTCAAGCGAAAAGGAAATGGAAGAGAGAAAAACACGTGATCATTTGGAAAAGTGTAAGACAACCATGCATTAAGTCAACAAGGATATATATATATATACTTTATTTTTCGCAACTAATTAACAAGGATATGCATGCATGCATGATCATGCCAACAGCGGGAAATTACTCCTCACTTAAGTAATTAGCTCATATGCATGTTAATATTATTCTGATCTTAAACCAAACGCAAAGAAGAGGAGAGAGATAGATGAGCTCATTTGGTTGTTCCATTTTACCATTAATATAGATTCTCCATGATGATCCACAGGATCTAACATTTCAGGCATTTGTAAAAATGCTTTAGGCAGTAATGATCAGATAACACTCTCCAATGATTCATCTTAATCTAGTCTTTTTTCCGCACAAAGGGGGGAAAAGATTAATAGCATTCGAGTTTTACATTAAAAATGATTGAATTGATTTCCATCAAACATTTTTTACGCTTCCATCGTAGTGGCAATTTTTAAACCGTTTTGTTAGACAGTAACAATATAACTTCAAAAGTGTGAGTGGCTCTTAGGGCAACCTCAATGTTGGTTGCTGAATGAGCAATAGGGGTGGGCCCATGTGCAGATAGCTTTAGCTATATCTATCTCTACAATGGTTATGGCCTTGGGTGAGAAACAAGCCGGGTCCCACTGGGTCCCATCAAAGAAGAAACATACCACCAATTCGCAACCATACACTGATAGGCTCCAATAGATATCATTTTTTAATCTCTTAAGTTCAACTATAAGCTTAGAGCTGTTTTTAAGCATTTAATGCTTTATATCCATGTCCACAATGTATATAGCTCAAAAAAAAGTGTTAAGGCTCACTCTTATAGCCACATTGTGGTTGCCCTAATACTCCATTCGTCCCAAAAAAAAAACTCAACCTAGGAGATGACACATCTAGGTTAAGATATTTTAAGGACAGATGGAGTATTATACTCGTACTAATATTTTGGTCCGAATGGCAGATGGAATCTGATGGAGATGGCATGTAAAATGATAATGTCATTAACACGAGGTTAATTAAGTTTTAGTTATTATAAAATTAAAAAATAGATTCATCTAATATTTTAAACCAACATTTATACATAAAGTTTTTCATAAAATATACTACCTCCATATTTTAATGTATGACGCCGTTGCTTAAAATTAAAACTTCTTATTGTGTAGTACTTCCTCTACTACTTGTTGATGTTGAACTAACCAACATTATACATTATGAGATGGGTACTATAAATTTTGATCACATAAATACTTATATAGAGTAGTATTATTTAGTGGTTACAGTGACCTGAGTGGTACCCCAAGGTCCTGAGTTCAAATCTCCTATGAAGCGAATTTCAGATTGGGTTGTTTGTGGAGCTAAGTTCCCTATTTCAATGGCCGTATATATCCGGTTGGATATAGAGGCTGGGTAAAAATACCCTTCTCTAAAAAAAATAAATTTTGATCACATAAATACTTATATAGAGTAGTATTATTTAGTGTGTTTTTGTTCATTTGTAACTACCATGCCCTCAAATGCTTATATTTTAAAGGCACATAGAGCTTGTTTGGTTTGAATCCAAATTTTGGCACTACCAAATTGGATAGTATTGAATTTGAACTATTGTGACAAAAAATTAGTAGCAAACCAAACATGTATTTGCTACTATTGAAGTAGCCAAGAAATTAGTAGGGCAATAAATTGGTAGCAAACCAAACATGCCCATAGTATTGTTTATTTGTTTCTCTTTTCTCCCGGTCAAAAATGAAAAAGGTACCACCTACGAAAGTGACCCTTAATTTTGTACTTCCTCCGTTTCACAATGTAAGTCATTCTACCATTTCCCACATTCATATGGATGTTAATACATATGTCTAGATTCATTAATATCAATATGAATGTGGAAAATGTTAGAATGACTTACATTATGAAACGGAGTAGTAGAATATAATAGCGGTATATCAAGGACGTGTTTCCGTACCAGCTTCAATTCTTATTATTTTCCGTACGTCAACTATGTATCTGTTGATTCAGACGGGCACCTGGAAAGTCACGATTTTTTTTTTCAGTGATTTTGCAAGCACCACGTATGACTACCTGCGAGTATGTACATATACATCGTGTACGGACTACGGTGCAGGGTGAGTGACGTGTATTGCCCACAGTTTGACACGTTTCCAATGACTTTGTTTTTATATTTCTGTCCGTGCTTCAGATCACATCCTGAACCGCTGATGAACAGCATCTGAACCTTGTTCTAAAGCAGCAGAAAGCTCGGGAAAATTCCCAGATGGTTATTGATGAAATGCTGATGCAAAAACGACCCAGAGTTAAATCAGGCGTGCAAAATCTCCTAGATAGAGATCTCAACGTTTTCATCTGACAAATACTGGCATTAGTGTCAAATGTTTCGCACACAAATCTTGACCAAACTAGCACCACATTTCGCTAGCTGATCTACTTTTGTGTGCAAGAAAACACATCAGCTTCAGAATCACTGAAGAAGTCTCACGAAAGCGGCGAGATGCTATCTGTTGCTACCTACACTGAAGTTTAGAGAGGCCACCTGGATTCTGGAGTTGACACAAGTGGCCTAAAATCTTTTGCATCAGTAGACAAGGCACATATTCCAGTGTGACAGACAATTCCATTCACTGACAATAATAGCACAAAGTAGAGGTTGCTACTGCATAAGAACAATCACCAAGATGACAATGTCTAAAGCATATATGCTTCAGGTTCTGTTCAGGCTGCACTAGGCAAAAAGAGTACTGTTTTATTGAGACCAAGTACTCATGTACTGGTTCGGGAGTACGGCATAGGTAGGTAGTTTGTAGCCACAGCCATCGCCATCTTAGTAGCGGCGCAACCTTCAGCATATATGCTCCCACTACAATCTGAACAAGCAAAGAAGCTTTAGCATCAGCACCTCAAGTGAAAGATGAAACGTGGCTTCAAATGGGCTCTTGTTTTGATTGAGGGGTGCAACGGCGCATATTGCGCTATTAGTGTTACCTTAGGACTCGAGATCCTTGACGATGAAGTTCTGGCGACTGATGGGGTTCATGACAACTGGTGGCCCAGCAGTGCGAGGCCAGGCTTGAAACTTCTTGTCAGTTGCTTGCCACCATTCCTTGTCGGACACGGTATGTGGTGTGGTGCCTGATCAAGAAGTAAGATGATTGTTTTGCACATATTCTTTATACAGAAAGATTTGCCAACGGTGTATGTTAAACGTGCCGTCAATTTACAAACAGGTACTTGGGATCAGATTTCATACCTCCAAATATCTTCTTCTCAGCGATAAAATGATCACAAACATATGAGATGGCAAAGGAACCAAGAAGACCAGCGGCGATGTACTTGCTAGCCATTGGAAACTACAAAATTAAGTACACACTAGTTATCAGGGGAAGACTGAAGAGTTTTATAGATTACGGACGCGAACGATGAAATATCATAACTCTAATGCTTTACTTGTAACAACAAAAAGGGAATTACATGGTAAAAAAATAGCCATGTTAGGTATGGTCTACGTGGAAGAATTATTAGTAGACTATCATTTGCACAAGGCAAAGCAAAACCGTGCCTACATTCATAATGTCTTTCCAGGTACTATTGTTTTTTTTTTTAAAAGATTTTCTACCAAGTACTATTGTTCAGTTGAAAAAAATGAACACAAGACAACAAACCTGATCTTAGCCACTTGCTTTGTTTCACATTATAAGACGTTTTGGGTTTTAAACAGATTCATAAATGAATCCATGTATGTGTTTCATATATGTGTCCAAATTCATATGGATGCTAGTGAATCTAGACGAGGGACGGAGAGACCAAAACGTTTTATAATGTGAAATGGGGGAATATGGTTTTAAGTCTGCACACACTCTGTTTATTGTTTCTGGCTGCCCTTTACAGTTGTAAAAAACTGTTGTCAAATGAGTAGCAATCCGGTTTCAGTTACAAAAGAATTTATCGGGTTCATCTCTACAACCACTGGTTTAGCAAATAATTCATCTGCAAAACGGTTTAGTTATCTGACTGTTAACAACCCCAACTGTGATGCTTACTTGAGGACACCACACCACGTAGTGAGTTAAGCTAAAAGGCTAAAACAAGAGAAGCTCACACAATCCCACCCCCTAGTAAGGAGCAAATGCAATATGCATGTCAAACCAACCCACGTTAACAAATCTTAATCTTTTCTGAATATGGGATCCACCTCAGAACACTTAGAATCACATTTTGTATTTTGAACATCAGAGAAGCCGGGCCATGTGAGCAGCATTTCAGTTTATCTATCAGCAATGAATTAAAAAAAAAAAAAAGGAGATTTGGAGGGAGAGACGTCCCTCCAAACATTTTTTAAGAAGAAATTGTGAGCTTGTTGGGGATTGAACACGGCTGTCAGCAATGAATTGCGGAGCCTCAGGTACACTCTTTCACTCAAAATTCTACAATGCGGAACCACCTATTTCCTTTTCCCTCTAGGTTGTTCGCTTACAAGTTCGTGGTCAGGGCTCCAGAATCGTCAAGCTAGGATAGATTCTACCGCATGGTGCAAACAAAAGATTTGGCCGAAGAGAAAGCCGCAAAGTTTGTCACTTTCTGAATCGCTTGAACAAAACGAGCGCTAGTACAGCACAGACCACGAACATAAGAACGAATCGGGACAGATTTCTACAACCAGTGGCTGTATCATCGCGCTCTCCTCGACCAGTTCATCTAAATTGCGTGGGTAAGGGGAAAAAAAGATGAACTTTTTAGGGATCGACACACTCACTCCCCAAGAAATAGACAAACTGCGAACTGCTACAACTCCATGGGCAAAAGAGCAATTGACGACTGTAAGATTTCAAAGAAGTAGGGAAGGTAATAAGGGACGATCATTACCTATGGATGGATGGATGGATGGATTGGATCCGGTTTCTTGCTTGGTGCTGCTGTCTCAGCTCCAACAAGTTCTTGATGTTCTTGGCTCCTTCCTATCCCTTTTGCTCGCTTTTCTGGTTGGAGTGTTGTGGGTCACAGGAAGAGAGAGAGAGAGCGAGGGTTCCAGAATGCAGCAGAGAGGTAGGGGAACGATGAGCTGTCTCGGTCCCAGCACCCTGCACCAACATAGTACGTGGAGCAACATGGCTGAACCTGCACCATTACTGTTATTATGACCAAAATTTGAAAGACCGAGTGAATCTTTATCGAAATGTTAAATACTAAGCATTTTTAGTATTCAAATTTTATACCCAAAATAAACATTCCTATGAGACCGATTCTCATACACGGAAACCAAACATTCTGGAACTTAAAAAAACTAATAAAATAACTTAAAAATTAATAAAAAATAATTTTAAGTATTTGAAAAACGATCTATAAAATGCTCCGGAGGAACGGACGGGATATTCATTACCGTAGTAAAAATTTCTCTGTTTATTTCTTGGTCTACCAGTACGGCAGTACCACGGTACAAATAAACAGAAGAGTATAGAAAAAAAATCCGGCCCAGTAGGATGGCCCAAAGTAGACGCTTACCTGGGCCAGGCCTCCTCGTACTGCGGCTGACAAATTGGGCCCAAACAAAACCTTATTCGGTGACAAGTTAAGGGACCTCAATTGAACTTATCCCGATTAATTAAGCGACGGCTTCCTCCTCAACTAGAGACGCCCACAGCAGCAGCAGCAGCACGCCGCGCGCGATGGCCGCCGGAGCGCCGCCGCTCGCCGGCGTCGGAGACCTTCCGCCCCCCTCGTCCTCCAGCGCCGACGACGACGGCGGCGGCGGAGGAGGCGCGGGCCGCTCGCGCCAGGCCACGCAGCCTGGCTCGCTCAGCCTCGTCTCCGACGCGTGGGAGGTCCACACCGACAAGATCCTCCCGGTGCGTGCGTCCTCAAGTGGCTTTGCTACGAGGATATGCTTCTTGTTTCTTTCATTTCCTTTTGCTGTTCAGGGTTTACTTACTGGTTCGATGCAAGCATTGTGTGAGGTCCTACGACTAGATTCAGTTCACATTTTTTTTTTTTTGTGTCTGGTTAATGCAATAATCCATTGTTCAATATAGTTGTTAGTCGTAGTCTCGTAGTTCTTACAGTTTAGTTCATTGTTTCCAAGGTTCTCTTAAGATGCGTTCTAATACTATCCCTGATGATAAAGCTTAAATCTTGCAGTAAAATGTTATATGCCAATGCGACCTTTGTCTAGCACGTCAAAAATTACAGTTTGTGCATGAAACTGGATTTGAACGATGACAAGATTATTTAAAAGTATCTGTAGATATATCCCTCAAAACATTCAGATATTTTGCGACATTTTGATGAAAGTATTTGTGTATAACATAACTTCTAGAGTTCTTGAAATGTCAAACCGGTGATTGATCGAGACCTTCATGTTTCTTTTGGGGCCTATTTTTTCAGTATTTGACCGAGAACAATGATTTCATGGTGATTGGAGTAATTGGTCCAACTGGTGTGGGCAAGTCAACCATCATGAACGAGCTTTATGGATATGACGGAAGCTCACCTGGTACAATCATTCATTCTTCCAATAGTTTCAGCATTCAGTCTTCCAATAGTTTCAGTTCAATTCATTGTTGTTACTTTCATGTGTCAAACAAAACATGCGCTTGTCAGAATTATTTTGTAGATGCACTCTGCTGTTGATAATATGCACTCTATTAAGTCCTCAAGCTTCTGTTTTTCTTCCATACATCAATTTTCCCCTAACCTCTTTTGTGTCTTTTGGCTTGCTGAAAAAGCGTAGTGAAGAGTTGTAATTTGGCTAGCAATTTGTTCCATGTGGACACCTAGATCAAACCGAAGCTCATTTAGTTGAGTATTGCCTGTAGGAATGCTTCCTCCTTTTGCTACACAAACTGAGGAAATCAAAGCAATGGCTAAGCACTGTACTGCTGGCATTGATATCAGGATCTCTAATGAACGGGTTATACTTCTAGACACTCAGGTGATAAGAGTTATTTAACTCAGTTTCTGCTTTGCAATGTTCCAAATGCCAGAGCTGTTAAACATATTGCTGGTAACGTTCTAAAAAACAATCCCCTTTTGTCTTGCAGCCAGTATTCAGTCCCTCCGTACTAATTGATATGATGAAGCCAGATGGTTCATCCGCAATTCCTATCCTCAGTGGTGATCCATTATCAGCAGACCTGGCTCATGAGTTAATGGGAATCCAGGTAAATGCTATACTTCAATTCTCGCACTGGGTTGTACCCACTGCTAACTGAGCTTGACAGCACCGAATAGTTGATCAGTGTTTTATGTTGTTCTGCAAGGAATTGCTGTAGCTTGGTGTTTTCTTGGCATCTGTTTGCAATATTTTGTTGGTTGTATCGGAGGGGATTAATGACCTGTCCATGTGGGACCTCATGCTTACGGTAAGTTGTCTGTCTATATTTGTTTATGCCTTTGTTTTTATCATCCAGACCACTTGATCACATTTTCTTACAGTGAATAGTTAAGAACACATGCCTTATATCCTCCAGCGTATTAGAGAGCTCAGACCTGAAACTCCGTATTAGTATATTGTACTTATGAAAACTTGTGGTTATGCTGTGTTGATGAATTTAGTTTCTGCCAATGGCAGAAAGTTGAAAGGGTGATTTAATACAATTTTTGCAGGTTGATTTACTGAAGCACAACATACCTGATCCATCATTATTGACCTCCTCAACTACCCAAGACAAGGAAAACAAAAATGATAACCAATCAGGCATTGAAGATTACATAGCTGATATCTGTTTTGTGCATGCTAGGTGAACACTGCTCAGTTTCATGCTTGTTTGCATTTTCTTATGTTATCATATGCTCATTTCTTTTTTGATGAACAAAGAGATCCTTTTGTTGTTTCAGGTATTTTGGCAGTGAAGTTAGTTGTTGTGATATGAACACAACACTTTTGCACTTAATTCTACAATCCAATCTTTTATACCAATTAATTTGATAATCTTAGAATGGTGTGGTTTTCTAACTGAACAGATTGCGGGAACAAGACTTTTCTCCTTCAAAGCTCATGGTTCTGAGGAGGGTTCTTGAAAAACACTTCAAGTCCTCCTCCTTTAGCATTGGAAGCTCTGGAGCAACACCTCAAGTTTCTGACTCCTCAGTTCCTTCAAGCATGAAGATTGAGGATCTGAGCTCCAATCAGCAGGACATATATCTTCTTCCATTAAGAACACCTGATAACTCAACAAATTTTGAGTATCGGACATGTCCATCCATGTTAGGGATGCTTCGTGATCAGGTATGCTTGCAGCTTTACCTAACTGGTTGTTGGCGCTCAGCAGGTTGAGCTCTTTCATATTTTAACAGAATTAGCACTTCGCATTCTTTTTTTCCCAAGTAACGAAAAGGAATAGTTCTGCATATCCTTATTAATCGATAGATGCATATCATGGTATATGGAAAAATAAAAATAATATGGTGCAGAACTGACCCCTGAACACAATGATGACTCTTGTCCTGATTCCGATGTAAAGGCAGAATAAACGATTCTTTTCAGAGTACTACGTTTACTCTGGACACAATTCACTTAGTTGTGGATATTACTGTGAGTGCAGATCTTATCAAGGCCATCGAGGTCATTCTCGAAGAATCTCACCGAGCGTGATTGGTTGAGGAGCTCAGCGAAGATCTGGGACATGGTGAAGAAATCTCCTGTCATCTCAGAATATTGCAAAACACTTCAGGATTCAGGGTTTTTCAGAAAGTAGCCATGGTTACCTAGCTGTTTGCATGTTCTCACGTGACTAAATTATTAGATAAGATGAATTTGGTATGTGATTATGTATATCTCGAATTCTGTTTTGCCCCCATCTTTTGAGTTCATCTTAACATCTTTGTTCGCACCGGTAGCAGCAACTTTTTTCTTCCTTGCTTCAGAAACCAGAAGCAATGCTGAAAGATTCAGAGACCAGAAACAAGTTCAGTAGAAACCACCAAGGTCTTTGCTGAGCTAGAGGAACATGAAAGCATCAACTTGAATCCAATCAACCAAGACTTGAGAGAAGTTGGTATTTCCATCATCACCAACTCTCATCCTAACTTGTTTTTCTCTCTAGAAAGTTGTAATTTTCTTGGGAGGATCCTGTATAACAACAATATCCTTTGAAAGATGATTTCTGTTGATATTACAAATGTTCCTTTTGGATAAGGATGTGTGATAAGCTCTGAGTCAGCAGCAACAACAATGCGACAGCATGGACATGAATGAACTGTAAAAGAGTCTTTGGAAATAACAGGTCCCAGTCTAAAGTGACGGTGAACTGAAAGTTGAAACGTCAGGTGGTCTTGCTTTGAACTGAAGACGCTTTCGTCTACGTCTCATCTTTGTTAGTTTTAGTCATCAGACGACAATTCGCTTCAAGTATCTTTCTTCGCCGTCCAATTGCAGCGAACGACCTAAAACAATTTTATCTTTCTTATGTTTGGATTTGTGAAAATTTCTCCGTATTTTTATTATTATTCCTGATAGAAGATGACCACAGTATTCATTACGTCAAAAATGCCAAATTGCCGTGTTCATGAAAGTCCCTTGCAAATTCTCCATTACCGCTCAAAATTTCTAGACTAGACTAAGAAATTTCTCCCAAAAAAGATGAATTTTGTTCTTCAATCTCGAGATATAAAATAAAGGAAGAGCAATCAAGAAAAGTAGAGTTGTAAGCCAAGTAGAGTTGTTGCCGCCGCCGCTGTCGTCTTCTTCCTCGTTTACTCGCAGGTTTAGTACGCTCTTGTTGTACTCCTTGTCCTCGAGCACCCGTAGGAATAGATCGAGACGAACCACCATTGGAGCTCATCTATGGCTGCCTCCGATCTCACGCACCCACCAGGTCAGTGACCAAGATCAGTGCGTGCTTGTTTCGTTTTTTAACTCTTTTGATCTGTTTAGTTTCTTCTCGCAATTTCGCTGCACCGAATTGGTTCAGATTTCCTGTTATTCATGTGCATGTTCACCATGTTCTTGTTCTTGCGAACTGAAGTGATGGATCCCAAACATGTATTGCGACCATACCTGTAATTTTGGTCTGACAGAATAGGTGCTGTGCTGATTTCTGAATTGATGTTTTCTTTTTGAAGTGTTAATGCTTAATTCAAGGAATTGCTTGGAATGGGATTATCATTACAAGTACTAATCGTAATCAGCAGAGCTTGGGTGTCTGCTAATTCATTTTTGTTCAACATCTGGGGTTGCAGGTTTGGCAATCGTGATCATGGGAGTCAGTGGCTGCGGTAAATCGTAAGATTGTTACTTCTTTCTTTCTGATTACCCTGTCAAGTATTCAAACTGATTGTGTTGTTTTAGACCAACCTCAAGTCCTCAACTCAGTTCATGCTTAATATTATGGTCAAGTTGGTCAATTTTAGGCACATTAAATAGAAGCAAGCAGAAAGAGACATTATCAGTACACTGATATGCATTTTGTCAACAATTCAACATTGTGATGTCAAATGGATGTTGCTGTGTCTTTTCCTCGGAGAAAACCTCTGCGTTTGCTGAAGATTTCGTTTTAGGATGTGACTTTCAAACCTACATTCAGATTTTGTAATAGTACTGTTCAGCTTTAAATCTTGAATTTACTTCTTTTTTTTTTTGTCCTCAGCAAAATTTATGACATTTTCTTATGAATTTAGCATTTCACTGTGAATTCGCAGGACAGTAGCAGCACTGCTTGCTGAAACCTTAGGTTGCAGCTTCATCGAAGCAGACGACTACCATTCTCAGGCAAACAAAGGTCTGGCATGATCAAGATCAATATACTTCTCTGAAGAATTCATCATCTCACAACCAACCAACCTACATTTCCCTTTTTCGTTTCTGAACTTCTCTGCTCTTCCCTGTCCCTGAAAACAGCCAAGATGAGCAAGGGCATCCCTCTCACCGACGGCGACCGCATCCCGTGGCTGGAGGCCATCCGCGACGCCGTCAGGGAGCGGCTGGATCATGGCGAGGACGTCGCCGTCAGCTGCTCGGCATTGCAAGAGAAGTACAGGGAGATCCTCAGGGAAGGAGACTGCAGCTTCAGGTCAGGTTCAGGGAGCTACTCCAGCTGCAGGGTGAAGTTTGTGTGCCTGGAGGCATCAGCAGAGGTGATTGCTGACAGGATCAGGAGGAGATCAATGGAAGGGGAGCACTTCATGCCGGCGAGCTTGCTCCAGAGCCAGCTCGACCTGCTGCAGATCGACGAGGCGGAGGGGATCACCGTGGTCGACGCCACGGTGCGCCCTGACGCCATCGTCGAAGACACCATTGCTCAGTTCAGGGAGCAGCTAGCATCCACTGTGTGCTGAATGACTGCTCATCAAGTTCCCACAGGTGTAAGACAGATTGTAATTCCACATCCATGATCCAATTATCATGTAAAAACTTCAGAAATTTGCAAGCAAGCAAGAAACCCAAGCTTTCTTCAACATTACCCAGTTCATGTAAAATCGAATATCCGCTGTGATGAAGCAGAACGTGCGACAGTAGCGCTCAAGAAAGAGGGGGAAGAAGAAAGCAAAAAACATGACTCTACCTAACAACAATTGTTACTGCTACTGTTCTAACCTGGAGGCCTATACAAACCAAACATAATGTATCAGAATGGCCCTCGAAACAGCTTGCACAGATCATGATTTATGGGAATTGCTGCCGATTGTAGGTGTCCTCGTGGACAAACACCGGTTCGCTGCTCTGTGGTGGGATCACAGGTTGGCCCATGGCGATGCCTTGGTTCTGCTGGGGACCCCAATTTGGTGGACTTTTTGCCGATGATAGGGCAACGTAGTAAACTATTGCCAGTGCCACGCTGGCAAGTGAGAGCACTGCCCCTCCTGAAAAGACCCCTGGCTTGACAACGTAGCAGAAGCTGCCAAAGTACATGTTCTCCTCACCCCTTTGATCGTTAAGTGCAGCTCCGGTCAGCAGGAGAAGGAACGCGATTATGAAAGTGGCCCTGCAGAATGTAACAATATCCAGGACGACGTTATGGCAAATAACAAATAGCAGAGTGTTTTGCTAAAATATAGCATTCAGGAATTAGTACTTCCGCAAAATAAGCCACAACATTCTGATCTGAACACTACCTTAGAATAAAGCACAGCTAACCCCCCAAAGATGTTCCAAGAAAAAGGTAGAATAGCACAACACATTACTAATTGCACTTGAAATCTATGCAAAAGTTATTCTATTTAGCCATGATGTGAACCACTCATATGAATTCCTTGCAAAGAATAAAACAAACAGCAGCCTAATGCTAGTACGCTATCTCACAGAAAAAACACACATGTTTTAATAAAGACTACTGAAATAAGGCATCAACTGCAAGGAACCTTTGTAGTGCCAAAATGACAGAGTCAAGAACTCCAACGCATTTGGCAACCAAGATCCCTTGTTTCCATAAAAACTGTTTAACAAACTGTCAAGGCTAAGTTAGGTTTAACATAACATAACAATATTCAGAATTCTCTTAAATCGGTAAGATAAGTTGAAACTCGTCAAGATATAGGAAAAAGGTAAAATAACACAATAAACATCAAGGGTCTTACCAAGACACGATGAATGAGATCAGAGCTACGCTCCAGTTAGTGTCTGAGGGAACTGGATGCCTCTTACAACAGATGCAACCAGCCACTGTATTTATAATAGACTGGGCGACCATAAGAGCAACTGCAGATATTAACCCTAGGGCTAAGGCTGGGCTTCTTGGGTATATGCATTGACCTGGAGAAGAAGTTTGCACATCTGAAACCTGCATGAGTTAAGCAATGTGCATTATAACTGGGACATGATATTTATATATTGCTTTAGTGATGGTATGACTGTTATTGCAAGAATCTATGTGTAAAGTCTAAGATCAGACATAGTGAAACAGTTAATACTACAGGGCCTGTTCAGAAGCACTGGCTGTGGCTGCACCGTAGCCAGCTGCTAAAAGGAACCGAACACATATTTCTTCTAAACGTTTGTGCAGTGCAGCTGCAGCAATCGCTCCGAACAGCCCCATAGTTAATATGTCCAGTTTGTTTGTTTTTTGAGTTAATCTATAGTGAAGTTTCACTTGCAGTCAGAAGAGTTTTTTTGCGTAGCATAAGATCCTTGACACCTTTGAGGTTTGGATTATGTAAGGCTATAAATATGTATCACCTTATATTCCTACGTCGCGACATGATTTTACATGCATTTCAGTGCAAAATTAGTCTATCCTCAAGCCTCAAAGAGGAAAATATCTGCAATGTGCTTACAGGCACTAGGGTTTGTAATGAGTTTCACAATGATTAGCCACTGAATAAGTGATAACTCCTTAATTAAGCTGTTCTAGCCGCATTGTCAAGAGTAAAAGAACAGTAGAATAACGAGTTTAAAGATTTCTAATAAGTAAAGCTTCACCATATATAGTAGATTAATAGTGCTATATCCTGACAAACAAGATGAACATTGCCAGAAAAGGAAATAACTTGGACACATTCTGATTCAACCATATAATTTTACAGGCACTAATCGAATCAGATTGAACTAAAAACATCCACTCTATACCCAACATGATCGCAGCACTAGCTCTAGAAAAAATCAACCAAAAGCATAAAAAGGCTCAAAGATTCACCTTCGCCGCAGCGCATTTTTCCTAGCGAACAACCGCGGCTAAGCTACACACATCTACTCCCACCAGGGCAGAAATCCCCGATGGGAAACAGCGAGATCCAAACAAAAGCTCCAAGATAGATAGCAACTTGGCAGACACACCAAGATCTATAAAAGTAACGCGAGGGGAGTTCATCCAGAAAGTAGCAGTAACAAAGCAGTTCAAGAAACCGCCGCCGGAAACTGCGGCGGCGGCGGCGAGAGACGAAGCTGCGCACCTTGACGCGTGTGCCCTCCGCCGCGAAGCCGAGCGCCGCCGAGAGGACGCCGAGGAAGCCGACCACCGCGCACACCACCACCACCTTCCTCTCCATCTCCTCCTCCTCCTCTACCAATCACCAACCTAACCTCCCACAGCTCAATCCCTCTCCCTCTACTCCTCCTTCTCCCCCGATTCCTACAGCGATTTTCTCTCGCTCCGCCGCTGCTTCGCCACCAATCGGATACCAAAAAATTCGAGCTTTGCCTCGATGAATACTCACTCCTACAGCGAATTCCGCCGATTTTTTCTGCCTTTTTATTTTTTTCTGGGTGCTTTTTATTCTGCAGCAGCGAACTCATCTCGCTTTGGGAGATAGGACCACGCGCGCCACTGCAGGTGGGGCCCACGGTCTCCCCGGGCCTACCTGTCGGTGAGGCTCACGTGGGAGGAAGGGAGGACGACTGCCACGCCACGTAGAGTAGTACGGATTTTTTTTTTGCTTGCTCGAGGCGAGGGATCGATCTGTGGACGCGGTCCACGGTGGACCGGGTGTTGGGCTTCTCGGGCGGTGTGCGGTGGACGCGGTGTAGGAAGGAGGGAGGAGCGTCGGCTTCTTTCGTTGGTGGGTATCTTTTGCTTTGATTTGCTTTACCAGTTGCTTGCTTCGGTTGGTAATTGAAGGTGACCCAACCGTCGGCAACGTCTACTTCACCGACAGCAGCATCCACTACCAGAGACGGTCGGTCGTGCAATTCCTCCTCCCAATCCCCTGCTGCTTTCTCTGCTTCACTGTATCCATTGCCACACCTGTCATTAGTTTAGTGTGCTTTACTCCCCAAACACTCGTGCTTAGTTGCTTAATTACTGCGGAATTGTCAATAAAAAACTTAGGATCCTTGAATGGTAAGGTTAGGTTGGAATGGTTCCTTGTCTGAACTTTAATTGTCGTCGTAGTCACCATCATACCAAGACTTTTGGACCTCAATTGCACAAGTAAAGTCTTCTAGATATTATAATGTTCTTTAAGCCAATGAGTACGACTGAAGAAGAAATGCAGAGACATGACTGTATTACGCTCTCTCTTAGTACATCAATTGCATAAATCCAAGTACCCGGTAACCAATTACGCTCTCTCTTAGTACACCACCATATGCTTCCCACTGAAAGACAATATGCTGATTTCAAAACAATAAAGTAGCTTGTTCACAGTCAGAAAATGTCGTTTTATGACCTTCAGTAACTTCAGCTGATCTTGGGGCTTTTATTTTCTGATTGGGAAAGTATAGGAGCTTTACCTTTTCTTTTCTTCACGATCAATTTTGTGCAAAGAAATGTCTAGTTAGTACATCCTGATCAGTTGGATGTGCTATCATTATCCATAGTGTGTCAAGTAATCCTGATTTGTGACTGCTGGTATGCAGGCATTTCATGCAATTGGTTTTCTCCGGAGATCCCTCAGGGAGGCTTCTGAAATACGACCCGAACACAAAGAAAGCAACAGTTCTCCACCGCAACATTCAGTTTCCGAATGGGGTGTCCATGAGCAAGGATGGCTCGTTCTTCGTCTTCTGCGAAGGATCCCGTGGCAGGTCTGTTCTTCTCCATTTCGTTCAGTGTTCTCCTATTTCAACTTCATATCACACATTCATTGATACATCCTTGTTGAGATAGATTGAGCCGATACTGGCTGAAAGGGGAGAAGGCTGGAACTGTGGATCTTTTCGCCATCCTGCCTGGGTTTCCAGACAATGTGAGGACCAACGACAAGGGTGAATTCTGGGTAGCAATCCATTGCAGGCGCAGCATATACGCCCGAATGGTCAGTCGCAATGTCAGGCTGAGGAAGTTCTTGCTCAGCCTCCCAATCCCTGCCAAGTACCACTACCTGATGCAGATCGGCGGCAAGCTCCACGCACTGATCATCAAGTACAGCCCCGACGGCGAGGTGCTTGACATCTTGGAGGATACCACAGGGCAGGTGGTAAGAGCCGTTAGTGAAGTGGAGGAGAAGGATGGGAAGCTCTGGATAGGATCCGTTCTGATGCCCTTCATTGCCGTCTTCGATTACGCCAATGCATCTTAGCAAACTTTATGCCTGGATACAAGGGTTAAAATGTGGAATCCCAGAATGACGTTTGCACACCACTTACCACTATCCCGGGTGACATTTCATAAATGCCGCTTTCAAGTAACAACCTAAGTTGTTCCATGTTTCAGTTTTTCGAAGCAGATGTAGCTTGCTTACATTTTTAGTTCATTTTCACAGTCCATGACTCCATGTTCGTTTGGTGCCTTCTTATTGCGCTCGATAATAATTTGTGAAATTGCCGGATTCTCTGATCCGGTGCAGTCTGTTCACTGTTGGATCCTATTGGGCCGGTACAAGCCACTTGTCTCTGATGCCCTTCTTGTTTTTCATCTTACTCTAACCTCTGATGGGGCATGTACTAGTTTCTATAAACTAAAGGACAGAACGCCAGCTTTTGTAGACAGCAAAAAAATATTAGAGTACTTCTGGGGTTACCAGCTTACTAGGCGAACAGAGAATGCTGACTCTGGCAAGATCAGAGGCATTGGCCTGACATAACCAAAATGGTAGACAGAACCCTCATCAAGAGACTGTTATGTAATTCTCCAAATTATGCTAGCCAAATTGTTAGCCAAATAAGTTATGCCTGTGTTACGTAATTTCTAGTCCTTAGGAGATCTTATCTGAAACAAGCAATCAAATATACTCCCTCCATCCCAAAATATAGCAGGTTTTAGCCTTCAGCATGGGTATTAAGGAGAGGGGTAAAAAGACTTTGTTGCCTATAGGCCAACTAGTTAGGGCTATAATAAAGCCAAGGGATATTAGGGGTAGTATAGGTAGTTTAGTGGTCAATGTCACATTTTACAAGTACTAGGTTGTTATATTTGGGACAAAGTGTGAACTCTAGAAGTTGTTATATTTTGGGACGGAGGGAGTAGTATATGAAAACATAACACAAATGTGAAAAAGGTGCAGAATTCTATGTTTAAGCTTAACAGATTTTTATTTAGCTTTGCTTAAGATTGAATAGGAGCAATTGGAAGCAGTTCTGATACACTATACCATTGTTTAATAAATGTCAATGAGTGGACTACTAACACTCTAATTATATCTTTTTTCCTCGTTCAGGTATCAAATATCAACTTTGGCGACAAAGCTCGGTGTCAGAAACATTGCATTTCTTGGCTCTGGTTTATTGATAGCAAATTATGTTGCTGCTATTGCTGTAGCTTTTCTCATGCCTCAGGTTGCTTTACTACTTCTAATATTCCAGCCTGTTCACCTATAAACATGCAGCACATGTTGTATGGCATGTTGTGCATTTAACTGGATATTGGTATACTGTAATTTGTTGATTTCTCCTGTTTCAACTGCGGATGATGTTTAGATGGTAAAACCATGAATTGGAGGACAATCAAATTGGTATTATATGGTAGAAACATAGCTATACGCTGTTATTGTTGGTGTTTATCCTCTTAGTAGTTCCACCTAGAATAGGTGATGGTAACATTTGGGGCTGTATGGTTCTATGCCGATTGTTGCCAAATTTTGGTAGCAGTGAACACAATTGGCATGCATTGGATTTGCTACCAAATTTTTGCAAGATTGCCATCCTTTTTAGATCACTGTTTATTTCTGACTTGCCAATGTTTGGTATCTTGGATTTCAAGCTTGCTTTGCTAGCTAGCTAGCTAGATCTACCTTTCAGCTCCATGTTTAGTGCAGAAATTATTTTAATCTCTATATCTTTATTAGATATTTTGTTAACCTCTAGCTGAATGTTGTAGAATTGTACTGAGTAACTATATAATACACTGAACCTGGACATGCTTATTGCAAGTTGTCAAAGGAGAGATGCTTCTGAGATGTACTAACAGAATGTAATCTGAGTTGCAGATGCAGGGCATGTTTGACCATCAGAAGATCCTCGTCGTACAATACATTTTTTTTTTTGCGGGGATCGTCGTACAATACATTCTCTTGCTTTATTGACGTCAGGAATATAATGTACATATTATATTTGCTTTTCATGACTACATGTGAGCCACAGAGTAACAAAATTAATTGAAAGATATATTGTTCATTAACAGGTACGTTTTCTCGTATCTGATTAATTTCTTTTCGAAAAGAGTAGTCAAACTTGTGTTGATTCTTATTCATGTGGCAAACAGTAGGAACCGTTTATTCCCGATGCTGGCCTTGTGCAACCCACTCACTTTGTACTCAAATTTCAGATTTATCGTCAATTTTCAGAAATTTAAGATATGCATATTGATCGCTAATAAAGTGAATGCCTCCATCAATCTCCAACAAAATTGGATGAAAATTTGGATATTTGTGGCACGCTTTAAATTGCTAAACGATGTGTCCCGTGCGAAAACTTTCTATATGAAAGTTACTCTAAAATATCAGATAAATATATTTATTAAATTTGTAATAATTAAAACTCAATTAATCATACGTTAATACCACTCGTTTTACAAAAACACTCACTCTTAATCTTCATCTTCATCTACGTGAGTTTCAAACTCCACCTTTGTGTGCTTATATGGCCTCATTCTTTTCAGCTACACTTACCACTTTATTATCATGGATTATTTGCTCCACAACTTTAAAATTATGTCTTCTTAGAAAACAATCTACTGCATTGCTAAGGCTACTTGTTCTAAGCTAGTAGTACTATTATTTGCTAAATTTGTTTGTACATGAAAAAATTTAATTTATTGATATAATAAATAGATAATTCGTGGTAACTTGGCAACAACATCTATTTGACACAAAAAAAATCTCTAAATTTGAAACATTATATTGGGGATGGTTTGTGTGTTCAGTTGCACTCTCAGAAATAAAGAAAAAAAAAGCACATAGAAAATGGTAGAATTTCCAGAGAACAAATCAATTCCAACATATTCTCATTGACTCAAATTAAAGTACTTAGGAACTTCCCCCATAAATAAAGTTTACAAAAAGCAGAGTAATTCCTGGACCCTCGAAATCCCACATATGCTTTCCAATTATCAGTAGATTATGATGTAGCTGCTACTGTCATTATGCACTAAGCAATAATGTTCAGGTATCAGCAAATTGCACGGTCCATACATAAAAAAGGAACAGCAAAAGTACACATAACACTGCAACATGTGTAGAAATTAATCCGGCCATGATCTTTGTTTCAGACAAATTGCAGTCCTAGTACAACTAGTCTGCTTGCAGAAGCAGCAGAGAAGTTTCCCTCCAAAAAAGAAGTAAAAAAAAAGGAGAGGAGATGCTTCATCGCTTGCGTTTGACTGCACATTAATTCTGCAGATTTTTTTGGAGTAATCAGAGCCGTCCAAATAAGCCCAAAGCAACGGCCGCAAAACCAACGGTAGTCGAGCATGCAGCCACACCCTGCAGCAGCAGGCAAAAAGCAGAAAGACTGGATTGATTAATTAATTAATTAATTTGCTTGAGTGCGCACTTAGCGATTGATAATTGAGTAGTTAATTAGTTTCAGCTTTGCTGGGCTACGAGTGCTGTAGAGTACAATCTATCAGAATCATGGCACATGGCGTTTGTTTACTTCGCATATCCATCTTCTTTTTGGGTACTCTGAAAATATCATGCACGCGCTGGATTATTTATTTTGGATTTTTTTTTTGCTATGGAGATATTTATTTTGGATATTGCGCTGGTTGTTCAGAATATACCACTTTAGGTTTTTGGAAAGAATAGAAAATAAAAAACTCGGATAATTATCAAAACTAAGGAATACAAAAAACAATGTACAATATTCTTTTCGTGTATATGTTAAACATGAATTACTTGTAGATCGAACGCCAAAAAGAAGCATCAAGTAGCGGTACGTACGGTTATCTTTACTATACAAATTTTTTTTTTCTTCTCAACTAACATCATATTGACACATCAGCAAAATAAGGCCCCGTTTAGTTCCCAAAAAGTTTTTTCCAAAAACATCACATCGAATCTTTGGACACATGCATGGATCATTAAATGTAGATTAAAAGAAAAACTAATTGCACAATTAGAGAGGAAATCAGGAGACGAATCTTTTGAGCCTAATTAGTTCATGATTAGCCATAAGTGCTACAGTAACCCACATATGCTAATGGCGGATTAATTAGGCTCAAAAGATTCGTCTCACAGTTTCCAGGCGAGTTATGAAATTAGTTTTTTCATTCGTGTCCAAAAACCCCTTCCAACATCCGGTCAAACGTTCGATGTGACACCCAAAAATTTTCATTTCGCGAACTAAACAGGCCCTAAGGCGACTACTACTAGTATTGCTCAGTTGATCAATACATACAATGGTGAACAGGAGTTAAAACAGATAATTAATATGGTTATACCAATTTTTAGTAGCCAATTATTGTCCTTAATAAAACATTTAGGGACGAAATTAAAACTGTTCAGATGCAGATGGATAATCGTTTTCTTTTCTCTTTTTTCTTCTAGATCTGTATCCATTCGTGTGATGCCGTTGTGGTGAGCCCTAGACTAATTAGTAGCACTAGTGCTGGCTGCATTGTTCGTCAGTCAGGCAGGTTCAGCACGGCTTAATTACAAAGATTGCAGCCAGATTGATCACGTACCTATCGATGATTAATTTGCAATGATAGATTGTCAGTAGTGCTGTATACGCAAGAAGCAGAGATGTGCACTGGAAAGCACCTGAAAAACAAAAGGGCTCACGCATGCTGCTGATGGTACGATGTAATACAAGACGGCTTTCAGGAATTCAGGCAATGAAATCCATGTGCCCTAGCTTGCATGTCATCAGGGAAAATGGGAAATTAATTAAAGGTGGGGGCACATCTTGGATGGGAGATCATCTGAAGAACCTTTAAATTAATCATGTCCCCAGATTAATTAAGACTTGTTTGCGACACTTGGCTAGGTTTTGTTGATTCAATTTGCATACACAGTCGATATATATTATTCAAAACTTGGGAGAAGAACATATTCCTAGCTTAACTAAATTACAGTGTACTATATATAAAACAAGTAGTGTATACTCCCACTTGATGAATTCTTTTCATATTTGGTGCTTTTATATATGAAGGATGTGTGTCATAAATACATCAGTATTTAAAATACATTGACCGTAAAAATGATAGTATCAGAAAAATATCATGACAATCGATCCTATTTCAATATATATATACCAAGTCGATGCATGTCAGACAACTAGTTAAAAAGTACTACAACTCCATAGTTGGGTATTATAGTGTGCACAACAGTGTTGACTAATAAACTAAAGGAGATATTCCTGAAGAAAATAACACTCGAAATTCTATACAATTCCCATGGAGAATATACGTCCTCGCCGACGTCAAACACGGTTACAAACTAAAGAGAGATCGATGATCATAAGCTAAGGTCAGAGTGGAGTACACCACCAGATGCATGCAACAGAGAGAGCTATATAGCTTTTTCCAAAAAGGAAGATATCAAACTGCTGGCAGCCGATCGATCACTGCAAACATCTGCACAACCTCCAGCCGTTCTTTGCATCTCCCAGTGGCCTCCGATTAATTACTTTCTTAATGTCAATCAGGGCCCTATAGCTAGTAGATTTAATCAAATTCGCATGCTTGGAACAACGGTCAAACACGGCCAAAGCTACCGTCACTGAAGCAGTACAAGCTGCATATGCGCTATCCTAGCTAGCTAGCTACTATCTCCGTTTCACAATGTAAGTCATTCTATCATTTTCCACATTCATATTAATTTTAATGAATCTAGACATATATATCTATCTGTATTCATTAACATCTATATGAATGTGGGAAATGCTAGAATGACTTACGTTGTGAAACGGAGGGAGTAACTAGCTTCTGAATTTATCAACTAATTATATATTCATTAACATGCATATGCGTTGGGTTCATTAGATACCAAGCTTTAAACCCGGAAAAAAGATCATGAAAAAAAGGAAGAACAATTATGTTCTCTCTCCCTAAATGCAGGAGTGTTAATTGAAGCGAATAAAGCAGTCCAAGCTAGCTAGGGGAATTATCAGTAGCAGCATACATGGAGAAAGCAAGCAAAAAATTTTGTGGTTATGTGCTGGGGAAGAAAGCCATGGAAGAAAGCAAGGGTGCAGTGACGTGTAACAGTCATGGCCAAGTTTGAATGATCTGGCACGTAGAGTGTTCTGGCATGTGCCTGGCACGCTTCTTTTTTGTGTGCCCATATTGCAAAGTAACCGTGTGTGTGCCACTCCAACTGATAACTCACCATATAATAACTCTACAGTTATTGATAGATATATACATTACGTCCCTTTTTTAACTAATATCATCCAAATATTAGTTAAAAAGGGGGCGTAGTGTATATCGCCAACAGCTGTCAAAAAATTGAAAATTACAACAAATATACGTACAATTGCAAAGTGCAAATCACTCTTGTACTATCTTAAAAAGAAATGCAGAGTTTGATCGATTTTGTCTCTAATTTTAGGCAACTGGCATTCTGATTTTTTACAAGTGGGTTAATTAGAGCCAGCTGGTCTCAGATCGTCCGTTGGGGAATTAAAGGAGGAGTGCTCCTTTGCGGCTCATCAGTTTCTCTAAGCTCTCACCATTCATTCCACTATACAAGCATAAGGCAGCTAGCTTAGTTAATTACCTAATAACTATAGGTTGCCCAACTCTAGATCCCTTAACTAGGACAACTTGGAGTACACAACAATGTTACTAATCCCATGCATTGAGGACAGAGTTGTGAAGGAAACAAAAAAAAAGCTAGCAGATTGGCACTTTCTGTCATGCATGGGTGCTGATGATTATCTTGTATCTAATTTAATCAATCCCATGGCTGTGATTGATCAGGAATAGTTTGTGTGTGCAGCCATATTGCCTATTGGTGTCCAGGGTCACACACCATAAGGGCATGCATGTCAGCAGCTGGTCATGTGTGCCTTTTCATTCCCTTCTTCCTTCCTAGCACTATATAAACCCCCTCCAACCAGGTGCTAAGCTCATCAAGCCTTCAAGCAAAGCAAACTCAAGTAGTAGCTGATTACCAGCTCTTCTCTCTTCTCATTGAGAAGAGGGAATTAAGTTTTGATCTCTGCTTTATTGCCTGATCATCCTCTTGTTACTTGCAAGCAAGAACAGTAGTGTACTGTGCCTCATTGATCTCCTCTCACCAAACTCTCTCTCTCTCTCATATTCCGAGCTAGCTAGTTAATCAAGATCTTGCTGCAATGGCTGGCATGTCTCTTCAGCATCCCTGGGCCTTCGCCTTTGGTCTCCTAGGTGTGTTGCCTTTGATCTGATCCAAGGAATTCTCTTGAGAATTAATCTTGCATGGTTATTTACTTTTGTTGTTATTATTCTCTACATTTTTAATCCATGTCCTTTTCCATGTTCCTCTTTTGTTGCCAAAGCTACTATATTTTTCCTACCAATTCATCCAAAACTACTATATTATAGCAAGGCAGCTAGTGGATCGACTTCGCACTTTTGGATGCAATTGTGAGTGGTTTACATTAGAGGGGCCATGCATAGCCAAAAAAATTGTTTGGCAGAATAGGATTTCCCTTGTAGTTAGCACAATATTGTGATCTTTCATTCTTTTACTCTTTTTGTTCCACCACCCTCATTATTGCAAAGCCGACTCTTTTAGAGCCAAACTAAAGATGAGAAACACTTGATTCATCATTAGAGGAGATTAGATATACACATACTACACATGCATTGCTGTGATAAGCCTAGCCAGGCACAGAAAGAGCCAAGACAAAAGGAGCTCAAAAGAAAAGGGGCTCCAATATCTTGACCACGATCAGTGTGACATGACGTCACCCACACAATTATTAAAAGGATGCATGCATATGTGTTCGTAACGTATCTCCTTGTGTCACGTTGCTGTGCATGGTTCACTCGCTTAATTATAACGTCCGTCGCATTTTATGCATGCACTTAAGAATTATTAGTTAATCAAATTAAACCAGATCCTAACATATGATTTCTATTTTATTCTCTTTGCAGGCAACATCATCTCCTTCATGACCTACCTGGCCCCACTGTAAGTCCCACACATCCGGATCTTCATTTGTTCTTAAGAGAAATTTTACCTTGCTTGAGAAAGTACCTTTTACACTAATTTTTTTTATACGCCACCGTAAAATATGGTACTATTGGTACCTTATCAAAAATGATAAAATTACCCCTTTTTTTTCAGATAAAAACACTCACCGTCTCTGTATAATTAATATGTAGACAATCAATACACATGTCTAGAGCTAATCCTAACAATTAACATTGCTAGTAAATACAAGGAAAGAAAGTAAAGAATTAATCAATTGCATGGATGTCTCGCAGGCCGACGTTCTACAGGATCTACAAGAGCAAGTCGACGCAGGGGTTCCAGTCGGTACCCTACGTGGTGGCGCTGTTCAGCGCGATGCTGTGGATCTACTACGCGCTGCTCAAGTCCGACGAGTGCCTCCTCATCACCATCAACTCCGCCGGCTGCGTCATCGAGACCATCTACATCGCCGTCTACCTCGTCTACGCCCCCAAGAAGGCCAAGATGTTCACCGCCAAGCTCCTCCTCCTCCTCAACGTCGGCGTCTTCGGCCTCATCCTCCTCCTCACCCTCCTCCTCTCCGCCGGCGACCGCCGCATCGTGGTTCTTGGCTGGGTCTGCGTCGGCTTCTCCGTCAGCGTCTTCGTCGCCCCTCTCAGCATCATCGTAAGAAACCCTAGATCTGTACCGTAAATAATAATAACTTTCGGTCACTGTACCAACTAACCGCTTTTGTTCTCTCTCTGCAGAGGCTGGTGGTGCGCACCAAGAGCGTGGAGTTCATGCCGTTCTCGCTCTCCTTCTCCCTCACCATCAGCGCCGTCGTCTGGTTCCTCTACGGCCTCCTCATCAAGGACAAATATGTCGCGGTGAGTAGCTCCGATTCGACCCGTTCTTCTTCCTAAATTTTCCGCTGCTCGATTTAATTTCTATTTCTAATTGTGGAAGATTGTTTAATTATAGCTGATAACTGAATTTTGTGATGGTGGTGATCCAAAATGGAACAGCTTCCCAACGTGCTGGGCTTCTCCTTCGGCGTCATCCAGATGGGGCTGTACGCCATGTACAGGAACTCCACGCCCAAGGCCGTGCTGACCAAGGAGGTCGAGGCGGCGACGGCCACCGGCGACGACGACCACTCCGCCGCCGCCGGCGTCAAGGAGCACGTCGTCAACATCGCCAAGCTCTCCGCCGCCGTCGACGTCGTCGTCAAGACCCGCGAGGTGCACCCCGTCGACGTCGAGTCCCCGCCGGCAGAGGCGCAGGGCGTCGTCGCCACCGGCGAGGCGCCGCCGCAGCAGGACGACAAGGCCGCCGCCGTCGCCGTCTCCGGCGCCGGCGCCGGCGAGAAGAAGGGAGCTGCATGAGCGCGG
>CM020185.1:7082605-7098109 GCA_009805545.1 Oryza longistaminata | reverse complement strand
TGCATGCGTACATGGGTCGCCGTAAGAAGGAGAAGGCGTGACGTGTCCAGCCCGTACGTGCGCCACGTGGCCAAGCTAGCTTCAGAGCTAGTGAAGCTGCACACTGCTGGCTAGCTAGCTAGCTGTGACAGAGTGCGACGACTAAAAAAAAATTAGTGATTAAATTAAGGGCTTGTAATTTAATCGTTATTTTTTTTTCTCTGTTTCGTTGAGATCGATATCCGTTGTCACCATGCATGTATTTCGTTTTTGATTCTCAGTAATTAATTAGATGGGCTTTCTGTAATTCAACCTGTAAGGGTTCCTTCGAGATTAATTAATTAGCGTGTTAATAATTGTCCCACCAATACACAGTGCTGTATTATTTTTATTGATAGTCTTTGGAGTTTTGTTGGGTAGTAGTTCTAATTAATTCATGGCCGTTCTGAAGTGATGCCTAGATACGCAATCGATAGAGTTGAGTGAGTTACAAGAAATTAATTTGACGCAAGTGACGAGAATTTGTGCATATGCCTTTTGTGCTTTCCTTTCGCGGCAGATTGTAAGCTTTTCCGGGTCTAGCTTAGCTTTAATTGTTGCCTAATCCTCGCTCGCTCCAGAGATTTCTCCTTTTTTGTTCCAACTGAAATCCGCTCTTTCAGGTGCACCGTAGAACGTTAACGAGGCTATAATAAGGAAATATGTGACCATATTTTGCATGTTCTAGAATTTTTTTTTCCTTTGTTTTGATAATTTTCTAGGGACAAAATAAGACAGGTCATTTTAGTCATGGATGATTGGATGTTGTGATCAAACTCTGGCAACGAAAAGCGCAGAACACACTAGGGATTCGATTTTTTTTTAAATCTATTCAAAACAGCTTTCAAAAAACACCCAAAAAAAATCGCGAGAACTGGTGTGGTCTACTAGTACGTTTTTTCGTTTTAGATTTTTTTTTTAATATTTACAGAAATAATCTATCGGCAGAAAATTTGCAAAAATAGACCCTGCCGCCCCAATGGTGGGCGGCAAGCTGACGTGGCAAACGGGGAGGAACGGGCGGTGACGGAGGGTGGGTATTTGCATGAAAACCCTTGCCGCCCTCTGGTGGGGCGGCAAGGGGTCGAATGCAAAAGAGCCGCAGGGGCCGCGCCATTTTGTAGGCGGCCCCTTGCCGCCACTGGCCGGGCGGCAGGCCTCGCTGCCTATAAAAGGCCTGCCGCCTAGCCCCCAGCCCTCATTCCTCACCTCTCAACTCCAGTGAAAAAAAAGAAGAGAGGGAGGAGAAGAGAAGAAGGGGCGAAGCCCTGCCGGATTCAGACGCCGATTTCAAGTAATATTCGTAGATCCTATATGTGACTATTGGGTTAAATAGTGTGTATTTTTAAAAAATTTGTTTGAATAAATGCATTATATTTTATGGTTTTAGTTGTACTAATTTAGAAGTGGCGTATTGTAGATATCGGTAACAACGTAGATCTGCTAGTTTGGAATCAATACTTTACCGTTGCATTGGCTTACACAAGAAGATATTACGTTGTAGATGTTTATTGCATGAAAAGAGTAATATGATTTAGTTAATTTGTTGACAGATATGTCGAACAAACCAATATTCCAAGTTTACCATAGACCAGGAAACGTCCGTTACGGCCAACTGGGGTAGATCTGTCAGATTTTATTGTATCAGAAAGGGAATTGAGAGACCGGCTGAGAGGAGTGTACCTTCTTATAAAGGATGGTTAATGAGGGGCTTGAAAGTTGATCCACAGACAAGTGACATAACAATCAATGTTATAGTAAGTCGGGCAACTGAGGGTTTTTATGGGAACTAATGCCAGTTCAAAACTCTCAAGTGTGAAGATGGTATGTGGAAAATGCAATGCAACGTGGTGGCCTCTAGCTTTGGTTCCGTTTGTGCACCCGAAGGATCCAGGTGTGCAGATGAACATGGATGATGGCGAGGACCAAGCGCTGAAGTAAATGAGACTTCTGTGGAGGAGGTCAACGCAGGAGTGGACGGGGGCGTAGTAGCTCCAGTGGGCATTCAACCAGGTGGAGTGGCCGACGAGGGGAGACGTCGCAGCCATTGTGGATGAAATGGAGAGGGAGGATTCTGACAAACGAGCGTGTAGAGGAAGGGATTCGTCAGATGAGGAGACGGATATTAATCCAGCAGAAGGGGCTAGTCAGGATTTTTCTGGGCTGATCGTCTCTGAAGAGGATAGTGTGAGATGGGAGTACAAAGAAAATGAGGTTATTCAGGGAGCGATTTATAGTAGAGCAGAAGATATGAAGGAGGCGGTAAAACATTTTGCAGTGTCACTTCATAGAGAGTTTTGGGTTGCCAAGTCCAACCGGTCGCAATATAAAGTTCGGTGTGTTAAGGAAAAAGATGGTTGTCCCTGGAGAGTGCACACGTATAAGGGGAAATGGAAGGATTATTGGACAGTTTCAGTCGTTACAAGCATTTTTCAAATCTGGACTTGAAAGTTTTCGAATCTCGATTCTCGAGTTGAAAGTTTCGATTCTGAGTTGAAAGTTTTCAAATCTCGAGTTGAAAGTTTTCAAATCTGGGTTGAAAGTTTTCAAATTTGAGTTGAAAGTTTTCAAAATTTGACTTTAAAATTTAAAACTTAAATCGAGAGTTTTTAAATCTAACTTAAAAAAATTTTAATCTGTTAGTAAAAAAATCTCCCAAAAAAATCTCCAGAATCTTTCCTAATTACTATCATTAGTGTTAAGTATATTAACTAATATAGGTAGTTAAGACTAAAGAGAAGGAGAAGTGCTCGCCAACTGCTTTCCTGGCGCGCACGCATGTGTTAGCCACCCCCTATGAAGCCAAATGCGACTGGCCGGCCGCCCTGCCGAGAAAAGTGCCAACAAGTCTACCAAAAATTCTCGGCACTCCGATCCCCCTTACCACCTAATATACCTAGATCGCCGCCGGCCACGGCGCCGTTGTCGAAGGCGACGATGTCCAACGCCGCCGGAGAAGCTTCCGCTGCCGCTACCACCAGCGGCGTCGGTGCCGTACACGCATTCGTGTATTCGTGTCCGATCATATTCGATTCTTATTCGTATTCGAGATAATCCGTATGTGTTTCCATATTCGAGCTATCCGTATTCATTTCCGTATCCGGCAAAAATATATGAAAACAAATATGGTATGAGCATTATTCGTTTGTATCCGCTCCATTATTCGTCTGTGTCACGTTTCGCCTAACAGTTCTACGTAAAACTAGTACTCCCTCCATCTCAAAATATAATAACTTTTAGCCCTCAAGATTTATCTAAAAAATAACAACTTCTCCACCAACATTCTCTTCCCAACCAATTACAACCCTCTACCATTCATTTTTCCCACCTTCCTCTACTACTCCTCCAATCACAACCCTCCACTATTCACTTCTACCTACTTTCTTAATAACCGTGTATAACTCTAAAACTTCTTATATTTTGGAACGGAGGGAGTAGAACAATGTCTGATCGAATATGGTTATACTTGGTACTATCATATTAGCTGAATATTGAAGTACTGTACACATTGTGATATCCATCTAACTACATAATTATTATAAAATTTTAAAAAAACCCTACACATCAATATGCATATAGCTTTAGTAGTACGGCCCAACCCATCACAAAATAGACTATCTATATTAACTAAGATCAAAAGACTTAGTTAGGGAAGAGCATCCGGGATATTAAGCATGCTTGTGCCCTACCTAGGGGTGATCCGATCCGCTCCGAATCCGTCTGAAACGAGGATATGGTATAGGCTTTTAGAAATCCGGCAGATATGGATACGGATGCGGATATAGCATCTCTAAGATCTGGTGGATGTGGATTATCCGACATTTCTATCGGATTATCCGATAGGCCGTTTCCTGGATAATCCGAAATTATCAACACATGTAACCATTATATCTATTGCATATAACATAAGTTGGTCCATCCAAAGGCCTAATTCATCAATTAACCTAAATTTTTAAGTCTGAGACTTTCACCGTCTCATGTCACACTTGCGTAGTTGCATTTTTATATTATGGACATCATGTATTCATGTTGTTTAGCACTTAAGCATATAATTATTACAATGGGTCATTTATTGATTATTGTATTATTGTTTCTAGTATTGCTAACTCGATGTTGTATTCATTGCATACACACGTAACATCCAATAAATTTAATCTGTTTCTGAACCAATTCCGCAGCGACTCCGCACCATTTCCGATATCCGAAACAATCCGCTCCGTATCCACATCCGTATACTATCCGTACCCACTCTGAATTCACTTAAAAAATATGGTTTAGGATATGATATGACTACTATCTGTCCGAATCCGCTCTGTTTTCACCCCTAGCACTACTAGTGTATTGTTTGTATATGAAAGAACTCACACATCAAGTTAATATAAAAGTTGCATGTCGCAAACTTGTGTCAATGGTTATGTAACTTTTTGCCAATTTCGGCTGGAGGTTAACAAATAGAATTCAATAAGTTTGTGGTTTATTTTTCCTATTGGTGTGTGCCTCTATCAATTTGGATGTGTTCTTTATAACTTCTTGTTGAGGTGTGATCGTGTTTGGATTAAATTCTGAAATAATTGGGCGTAGTTTCGTGAGTAAAGACCGGGATTCTATTCATTATCTAAAAAAATATGGAAGAACTCGCACGAATCTCGATGCAGCATAACAAGTTGTGAGGGGGCAACTCAAATAGTAGGAATCCTAACTGGATTAAAATTGGGGTCTCTCCCGGCTAAATATAAGCATGCGGTACGTAGATAGAGCCTTGGTTAGATCGATCTCGTCCCTCCGAACTCCTAACATATCCGCGCAGTGAAGATGTCCGGCTCCCCGGAAAAAGCGCCGCCGCTGCCGCTGCCGGAGGCAGAGGAGGAGCCTCCAGCCCCAGCAACCTCGGTGCCGGACGCAGCAGAGATGATGCCGCCGACGCCGACGCACATCTACAGGATGAGCCATGAGCAGATCGGCGGCATCCTGTCGTGGGACCTCCCGGCGAGGGACTACGAGCCCCGCGGCTTCTCCGACGAGACGATGGAGATGTGCGGCCACCTGATCATGAAGGGATTCCAAGGCAGGAACAAGCTCCTCGCCAAGAGGAGGGAGCTGCAGGAGTACGTCAATAGCCACCTCACCAATTATGGCTTTGTGGACATCGACGAGAGGATGCAGTACTCCTAGCTAGATTGAGAAATTTGGGATTTGATCGTTGGATTTTAGATTGTGCTTATTACTCGCTGCTTTGTTTTTAATTTCTATCTTGAAAGTACTATCCTGATATCTATCTATATATATCTATGGTAGAACCAACTATGAACAGCTGAGCCAATTGAATCATGGGGGGAAATTTCTGCGTTTTATTGTTCATGCGTGTGTAAATTAGCTGCCACATCCCAAATGTTGAAGGCAATTCTAGCCCCCAAACTGCCAAAGTCTTATCAACCAGATTCAAGCCCATCATCTGCAAGTCGTTCTGTTCCTCCTCAACCCCTAATTAATTATCAAAAGATTCTTTGACATACTTTCCTCAATCTGAATTTCTCAAAAGGTAAAATGATGTTGTGTACGATTGCTAATGGTAGTTTCATACATGATTGTTTCTTGGTTGAAAGAAAGGCTTATCAGTGCCAGTTTCACTATGGGCACTAATGAGGGGAGCATTAGTGTCGGTTCCCATACCCAATATATAATGTTAGGTACAATAGCATACTATAAGTCAGCTATAAACACATTTCGAGCAGATAGAAGAGCAGCGGGCTATAGATTTAAAGCCAGCGGCAGCACGGGCTCCAAGATACGTGTGTATGACAAGTGGGACCAGATATTAATTGTGTACTGTATGTTATAGGAAACTATTATATGAATTGGATATTAAATTGACTATAGATGATTTGGAGCCAGTAGTTGGCTATACTATTAAACTTGCTCTTAGGAAGGCTTGTCAGTGCCAGTTTCACTATGGGTAGAAATGAGAACAGAGCATTAGTGTCGTTTTCCATACCGGCACTAATTCATGTACACAAGTAAAAAAAGAGATGGCTCGGAACGAGCCAAGTTCGTAAAGCAGGGAGTAAAAATAAGGAGAATATATCCAACGCCCACAAATCAATCACAAAGAAAAACACATTATTAATGACTATATTCATGAATTAATCAATCACCAACACAGATATATATTAACCAATAACTGAATCGCATATTCATGGATCGATGATTGGATGAATCAAGCACCAAATAACTATACACACAAGGAAATACACAATGAATCAATAACCAAAACAGAGAAAGGGGATCTAGTGTATGTGTTCTCGGGCAGAGGAGCTGCCACCTGCCACGGAGAGGATCCAAGCTCATTGTCATCATGGACCTGTCATGGTCGTCGTCACATCTCTTATGTCATGATGCAATCTCAAGCCCATGGCGGCCAGATCTCGCTCTGCTGAGCCCATGGCGGCCAGATAAGAAGATAGTTGGGGCATGAAAAATCATCCAAAGCAAGGAAAGTGGAATTGTCTCTCCTCCAGGGAGATATGAGGGGCATGTAATTGATGAATAGCTGAGCCATACAAAACAACGAAATGATAGGCTTGCTCCAGTGTGGTATGGCCCATGTAAGCTAGTATTTCTTTTTTTGTCTAAGCAAGGAATTCGAGGGACCAAAGTACCAAACGCTCCTTTAGCGTGTCGGTTCACCTAAGATGGTGTTTGGATCCAGGGACTTAACTTTAGTCTCTGTATTTAGACACTAATTTAGAGTATTAAATATAGACTACTTACAAAACTAATTATATAAACGAAAGCTAATTTGCGAGACAAATTTTTTAAGCCTAATTAATCCATAATTAGAGAATGTTTACTGTAGCATCACATAGGCTAATCATGGATTAATTTGGCTCAATAGATTCATCTCGCGAATTAGTCCAAGATTATGGATGGGTTTTATTAATAGTCTACGTTTAATATTTATAATTAGTGTACAAACATCCGTTGTGATAGGGACTTAAAAGTTTTAGTCCCATTTAAACAGGGTCTAATTAGCTGGAACTGAAGTATTTACTACCGGTTTTGCACTGATTTGGGGTCATTTACGATTGCGAGCCAAATCGATTCTCTAGATATGGAGAACGAAATTCCCGGAGTTGGGAATTATTTGTAGATCGGGGCATACGAGTAGGGAATATGTTGGACTGCGTTTTTAATGAAAATCCCCCAAAACCTGAAATCGGGAACCATATGTGTATGCTGTTGGTGATGCTCTTTAGTGTGTGTTTTTCTTCTTCTCAGGCTTAATTAGTGTGTGTGTGAAAACCCATCACTCCGTCGGTGCTGGATTTTGGCTAATCGGCGCTGACAGGGTATCATGGATGAGGGCTTTTTGAAGTAGTGGCGTCTGCTCCTTTGCCTGTATATATCTTTGTGTGGTAGTTTGATTCAGATGTTCCTATATTTACCTCGTGCATGCACGTCTGCATCGTGAGAGAATCGAATCTATCGATCAGAGAGAGAGAGAGAGAGAGAGAGACGGACGCTTGCGCTCCCTCACACGGACCCAGCGCCTCGCCGGCGGCGGCGTTGCAGCTGGCTGGCGGCACCGACATCTCGTCTCTCCCCTCCCTCACCACCCTACTAGCTAGTACCATCCCCACTTCTTCTTCATCCTCTTCGTCAGCGGTGGAAGCCAGGGCCCGGGCTCCGCCGGCTGCAAGCCATGTCCCATTATATTAATCCTAATTACCTTGCTAATCATCTTTATTAATCACCGTATGAATTGAAGCAGTAGCAGTATATACACAGTACTACATACTTATAATGGTTTAGTGTAAAATAGCAAAGCAAATACTCGCTCTAAAATGATCTACAAATTTATATAGTCTTGTGTATACTATATTTGTTGTTAAACTTGCTCAGGCTCACAAAAATTTCTGGATCCGCCACCGCTCTTCGTCCTTCCTCCATGAGTATATCGCTGCCGCCACCGTAGTTGTTGCGACAGAAGCATAGCAGAGCAGAGCGAACAACGAACATGTCTGGCGCCGTTGAGGAGGCGCCGGCGCCGCCAGAGACGAACTACACGTACAAGATGGCGCAGGATCCGTGCCCACATGAGGGTGCTGCAGGAGTACACCAGGGACAACCTCGACCACTACGGCTTCGTCGACATCAACAACAGGATGTTTTACCCCTAGCTAGCTGGCTAGATGCCTAGCTAGACCGATCATCGAATTATGGAATAAAACGGCACAATGCGAGGTGTTAATTTCGTCATGCTTGCAGCCTTAATTTGAGTTCTGAAATTTAGCGGTATTAAACGGTAATATATATTTCATATATAAGGCCAAGTTCTTTCGCTCAACTTCGAATGGTGTGTTCTTGTGCAAAATAAAATTTCTATATAAAAGTTTTTGTTAAAAAAAATAAATCTAATTTTCAAGGGTACAAGAGTTAATATATCTGTATACAATTAATTATATGCTAATGACTTTTCTCGTTTCGCTAAACAGCTAAACATGGCAATGGTGGCCTCCTAACTCCACGCCCTGAACACACCAAACCATACTGAGTTGAACAGACTCACCAACACACTGTAGCATATCCGGCACCGGCAACAGAACACACTGTAGCATATCAGAACACGCACTGTAGCTCATCCAGCACGCACGCAGCAGGACACACACTGTCGCTCATCCGGCACGCACGAAACAAAACATGCACTGTAGCTCGTCCGGCACGAGAACACGCAGGATTACCAAATTAAACCAAGCAAAACAGAACGTTTGATGAGATGGAAACAAGCAAGAGTGCAGCACCAAGAGTATCTTGAAACTTAACACACTGCGCTCCGTGTAGGATTTACAATCCATCACTTAAAAATTGTGGCACTTTTGAATTGTGACACGTATAGTAAATAGCAAGAGCTATGATTTTCTCTAATATTTATTTGCAGAGTGCACCACCCCTGAAGGTTCATCATATATTGTACTATGATAGTAACAATAATTCTTCTATTGCCGTTCTAGTACAAGGTTATTCTAGTGCGTACGGCTGGAACTTTCTCTCTTAAAACCATCATCAATGAAAAGATCTATCAACCATATATGAATGGACACTTACCACTTATCTTAATAGTTGTACGACATTGTAAGAGATGTCCATACGAATTGTTTAGATTATGTTTACCATAGTACTACCTCCATCACATATTAAGTCTAGTCCTGGTTTTCCGTGTCCAATGTTTGACCGTCTATCTTATTTAAAAAATTTATGAAAAAATTAAAAAAATAGTCACACGCACTACAAGATAATTGAGCTATTGCCACTAAATTATTACAACAAAAAATAATTCGTAGCAATATATTATACTATTGCAATGATATTTTTTCTGTGGCAAATAATTATTTTTTATTGCAATGATCTACAATTGTTGTTTTATTTAGTACTTTTGTTGCAATAGAAAATGAGATATCGCCAAAAAAAATCATATTGTTGCAAAAAACATGTTCTATCGCCACAATTTTATTTTTTGTGGCAATTTATATAGTACATGGTACTTTTTACTATTTTTTGTTGCCCTGATCAACAAATTCGTTGCAATAAAAAATTGTCGTCTCATAATTTAACTTAATTTTTTTCATATGGACACGAATTGAGACAAATTTTATATGAAAATTATAGCTCTCGACGAGATCTACAATTTTATAGGTGATAACTTTTTCATCTGAAATCTTTTAGATATTCAAATCTCAGTTACCTAGGCTCAAATGGAGCGATATGCATTTTCCAACAAAATTGATGCGTAGGTGAGTTGGTAAAGGAGAGCACGCGTGAAGGATAGGTTTTGGATTCGAATCCTAGCCAAGACACAAAATAAAAAAAATAAGTAGATAAATAGATAGGATGATAGATTAATATTTGAACTTTTAATTTGGTACGTAAAACTAATGCCACATATGGAGTGGTGGCAATAATTTTTATTACAACGATGTGAAGTGTTGCAATATAACTTTTTGCCACATCCATTCCATGGCAACATCCAAATTTATTACCAAAAAATAAAAATTGTTGCAATAACCTATTACCACGATATTTATTACCATGGCTAGCAACGATTTTACAATTGTGGCAACATGTATCTAATGCCACAATTTTAGTATTGATGCCACGATGTATTTTGTAGCAATAAATGATTTTTCTAGTAGTGACATAAAGTACTATTCATGTTTTACAGTCTAATAACAATAAAAAATATTAATCATAAAAAAAATTTAAATAAGACGAATGGTAAAATATATTTTCAATTATATTGTAGACTCATTTAACTGAACTGTCTAATCATGGTTGGTGACATGGTTTAGAAGTCTAACGGTGTACCAGAAACATATATAGTGTATATTTGGAGGTGGAGTCTATAAATATCTCCTTAACCTCTAGCCTTATTATACATTGTGAGCAGCACCACTGAAAAAGGTATAGGAATAAAGGGTAGACTGGATAGACCCACCAAATCATAATATTGGTATCAGAACCAGGTTGACTTGCTAGCGATCTAGCTAGGATTATTCCGTTGCACACCGCTCCTGGAAAAACGCTGGAATTTTGCGGGATGGGTGCGGCAGACTCTGTTGGCACACCGACTACGCAAGCGTGCGCTGCTCCTTGCCATGTCCGTGTATGTCCCGGGCATTCACGGCTCCTGCGCTTTTCTTGGCATGCCGTGTGCCTGTTTCTTGGAATGTATCCCTTGATTTTGATTTTAATTAATGTATACAAATACATATAATATTTTAAAGATTTATTCGGTTAATCCTTTCCACAAGAAGATTGAGGGGAAAGGGGATTTATTGTACATCTATTATGGTGTGGAATTATTCCCCTTCAATCTCCTCCAATCCCTCTTGGAGATTAACCAAACAAGGTCTAAGAAGTGAAATTGGTATAGCTCAGACATGAAGAAATGGTACTCTAAAGCACCTTCAAGACTTGCAAAAAAATAATTAAGATGTAAAATGGTTTTTGATTGTTTTGGATGACATTTGGGATGAAACTCATGAGGATGAGTGGAGAAAGCAATTACTCCCATTCACAAATTGTTTTGGATGACACTTGAGACATATGTCCTGAGGATGAGTGCAAAAGGCTGTTGGATACATTTTCTACGGGGAAAAAAATCATGTTGCAACTCCACCAGAACATTGTTTGCACAGCTATCTGGGATTTCGTTATCTCTTGGTATTTCCAGTTAATTCCTCTTTTCCCTTTTTTGTGTTCTGATAGCATGGAGCGCAGATTCACATGAACTACCCACACAGAATCGATCTGCACCCGGAACAGGAAAACTAGCGCCTCTTCACCTCTCACTCTCCATCTATTTTCCAATGAACAGAGTGCAATGTGAGTTTTCTCGCTGCACTCCTCTTCCTGTTCTTTCTCACCCGGGGTGCAGCAGGTAGGGCCCTTCAGCACTGGTTTGCTGTCAGGGAGGTACTTCCGCCTCCTCCCCTTGGAGGCGAAGCTGGAAAGGGATGACAATTGCGGAGGCCACTCCATCAGCTCCTCCACCTTTGGCTCGATGATGCCCGGCCGTCATCTTCCTCCCTAAATTGGGTGCGAGGTGGGAGAGGGTGGCAGCGAGTGGGAGGAGTTTTGTGGCGGTGGCCATCTCAATGGACTGGGCAAGCTAGATCAGCTGGTGCTGGGACGCACTGCACGATGAACAACGACGTCGGCGAGAGGCACCGATCGTCTCCGTGCGCTAGGTGAGGTTGAGCTGGATCATGACACGGGCTCGATGTGTCGTTGGATCCGTCCGTCCGCGTACCGCAGCTCGTCTATATTCGTGCTAGAGATGGGAGAGCTCAACCATCGAGGGGCCAATACTGAATTTTTTTTCCTGGCGGCCAAAACTGATTTTCGCCGGTGGTCAACCGTGTCACTTGCAATATAAGGTCAGTGAAAATCAATGATTTTCGCTGGCGGACTAGACCGTCAAAATTTAATTTTCACGGGCAGAACCTCTAAGAGGACCACCAGGGAAAATATATTTTAGCAAGCGACACAACTAAGAGCAGTGGTGGACACACCCATTAGGCAGGGTGGGTCGGCCGGCCCAACTACGGTCCGTGTCGCCCCACACCCCAAACCTCATTTCTAGTCTTATTTATAAGACATTAGTCATCAGTATACTATTGA
Organism: Oryza longistaminata; assembly: GCA_009805545.1. Taxonomy (NCBI): domain Eukaryota; kingdom Viridiplantae; phylum Streptophyta; class Magnoliopsida; order Poales; family Poaceae; genus Oryza; species Oryza longistaminata. The sequence goes on along the minus strand of CM020185.1, from coordinate 7,085,914 downwards.
ATAATCAGATGAATCAAGTATTTTGAGTAGGAATAAAAACATTTATGAAAATTTGTGACTGATTGAGTATTATTTACGTATAAGTAGTACCATTTTGACCGTTTCTGATTTTGGCCATACATATAATTTGATTTTTTTTTTGAATTTCTTGAACACATAATACAATCTACAGTAAATGGCTAAATTGGTAAATATATAAAAAATCCATTTTACTTACTTGGACTATTTTGGCGAAGCACTTAAACCCCTAAATAATTTTTCATATCGTTTTATACCCCGAACTATTGAAAGTGGTTCCCCTTATTATCTAACAACATTTCTCCTTTTTTTATCTCTCTACATATAAGTCATATACGTTTGTTTGACTACCAATCTTCGTTGTTAACTTTCTCGATGTCCGTGCCATGCGCTGCTGTGCCAGTGCTGTGAGCCGACGACTATGATTTCGTGCGGTGTGCGATCACCTAATCAGGGCTAGCTCTATCGCCACATCAGTATTTTAAACCTGCGTTCGCCATTGACTAATTAAGAGGACCACCAGGAAAAATGTTTTTCTCCCAAAAAAGCAATTTGTTGCAGCATGCAAACATCAAATCAAATCGTCCCAGATCATATTAAGATATAAATCATATCCAGCAATCACTACATCGATTTTACAATGCATTTTCAACATGCAAACATACATGAAACAACATCAACAGCTGTTGTCGCTGTATTGGTTGTCATTAATGTCGCAGGCACGCAGCTGCTGTCACTGTGCTGGTCATCGTCGTTGGAGGTGGAGTGGGAGAGAGGAGAGGGAGAAGGACTTAAGGTCTGCCAAATTCATAGCCGAGCCGAACCAGGAGGCAGCCTCCTATCGCGCCACCATGATGGTAGAGAGGACATAGCAGGCGGCACCACCTATAGAGGCCATCACCGCTACACCCTCTGCCACCGGGAGGGAGGAGAGGTTGCTGTGCCAGCACATCTGGTAGAGGGAGGAGAGGTCGTTGTGCCATCCCATCAGCCACCGCCATGCACAAGCTCCCCTCGGTTGTGTTGGCCCAAACACTCACTCGCACACACACCTCTCTCTTTCTCACTTGATGAAACACACACACACATAGAGATGATGAACTGATGGAGGAAGAAGATGAACAGTACGCAAGGAATTTCCACGCTGCACACAAGCGCGCACAACACAAACACTTGTATTTCACTTTTGGCACCACCCCACACTTCACTTTCTATTCATACACTGATTACATGCTTAAATAGCACACACGCGCAGCAGCACCCTAGCCACGTTTTTGCCGCACTCTCCGGTCACCACTCACATGACTTAGCCACTAATTAACCACTAATCACGTCTCTATGCATGCAGGCCATATCTCCTTGCATGCAGAGCACTAACACACATGCAACAAAGCTAACTGATCCACAATCCATGCCACTACTCGAGCTACTTGACTCGGCCACTACTCCCAGCCGATATCCACCTATAGCTTCCTACATCCAAGCACCTACATGCAGATCATGGACTTTCTTGATCAAGGTAACTCATGCACGCACTAATCACTGTTGGAGATCAAAGCTATTCACTCACTCAATCTCACAAGAACACAAGCACACACACACAAGGACTCAGAACACAGAGAGTTTGCAAGTGCGTAGCACTCCTTTTTTGTTTATTTCTCACACTGAAACTGCTTACATTGATCTCTATTTAAAGATGCACATGACCTGCTTAAGCCTAAAGAAATGCAAGAATCCTAGATAACAAACTCACCCACGTCTAACAGAATATCTCCTGGTCAATCTCCGATGCATGCGCCCATGCAAACTTCGACCGCTTCCTGCTCCTGAGCTGATCCCTTCGCCACATTTGCATGCATGGCTAACTAATTAGCTAGATGTACTCTCACCTCCTGGCAACACGATCAGCCACTACTCACTGCCAATCTCTCTACTCACTAAGCCATGCAGCACAACCACTAAGCTAACACTCACGCCATGCAACACACATACATGTGACTTCTACTCAGCTACTACCATACAAATAAACATGCTGAAAACAAAACAACAAGATTATACTTCTAATAATCACAACTCACACTAAAGGTAAACAACAAGATTAAGTCTAACAGGTGGCGCCGTGGACGAGGATTCACCGCCGGAGCCTGCTCGCGCCTGAGACCCGCCGAAGCACGCACCATCGCCGACCACCAATCCAACGCCGAAGCCCACCCGCACCCGAGCCCTGTCGAAACCTGCACAACCACCAACCGCTAAATCCACCAGCGGAGCTTGCCCACACCCAAGCCCCACCGAAGCCCGTGCGACCGTTGAATCCACCGCTAGATTGCTGCCCCGTAGCTTGATCTAGGAGAGAGAGGGTGGGAGAGTTGAGGTGAGGGAGAGAGAACGATGGGGTTGCTCGTTGCAGTGTGGGGTACCGGGGAAGAAGAGGATAAGGGAATCTTTATTGGATTTTTCTTTCATATCTCCCTACGTGTATTTTTTTTAGGAACCGACGACACATTAGTTTCTCCTACCGGAATTTATAGAAGAAGAGAATTGGCCCAGTTAATAAGGGAAACCGGGCCCAAAAACCAAACAAGCACGGTTGATTAAACGGGAAACCGGCAAAAACCTATACAGAAAAGGAAAAGAAAGCAAATGTTGAGATCTCACAAAAGTCATCGTTGCCGAGCTTGCTAAAGGCAAGCAGCTTCGACAACATAATACAAACGAGGCCTTTAGAACCACCAAACATCCTCTAGTGGAGCAGAAACTTTCTGAGCGAAGCCTTCAACAAGGGAACAACATCAAGGACGCTGTCAACGCATGTTCTGAAAGGAACCCAGTTTTCACCTGAAGGGAGAGAGAGCCATCATGACGATACCTCCAAGGAGGAAACGGTGCCCACAGGCGTCGATATCATCAACCTAGGAATAGCACTAGGCAAGGTTTTCACCCGAGGCTATCTCAAAATGCTCCACCTCCAAACCCTCGTCGTGCTGCCTGGACGTCTGTTGAGGGTCATCGTTGCCGAGCTTGCAAGACAAGCAACTCCGACTCCGCCCCAACAGTCAATTGCACTGTAGCTTGACCAGAGACCACCTCACACACAGGAACCCAGCTGCAGCAAAACCTATGGCGCGACCGACGACCAGCGAGACAGGACGCCGGAAACCAACTCCGCACGCCACCCGGCATCGAGAGCCGGACTGGAGCCGCCGCCGCCGACCCAATGCCGTCGTCGCCGACAAACCCGCGCTGGAGAAGCCCGTCACCGGCCACCCGCCTACGCCTGAGCGGCGCCGG
>CM020185.1:7057159-7082294 GCA_009805545.1 Oryza longistaminata | reverse complement strand
CGCCTGGCTTTGCTGGCGACGAGCTCCGGCGGCGGCTAGGGTTTCGCCCCCGAGCCGCCGCGCAGGGGCGACGCGAGGGCGAGAGCCGCTTTTATACAAACATTGTTTATATGAACATCTTTGTGCAAACGGCAACCTTTCCGACGTGTATTTTTCATGGCGATTATTTAAGAGGACTGGTTGTGAATATCTATTTTCACAAGCACCCTCTTAAAAAACTGCTTGTAAAAATAGGGTGGTTTCCTACTTTTACAAGTGGTTATTTTAAGACAAGCACCTGTAAAAATTGATTTTCGCAAGTGGTTACTAAGTAAGAACCTCTGGTTACATTTTCAATAGTGGTTTATATTTTATCCGCCTGAAAAAGAAATGGGAGATATTAGGAAAAATTATTTTCTAGTAGTGGTTTGCCGGCTGCCTCCTCCACCTCCTGCTGATGACGGCAAGGCAGGCAGCGCGGTGGCCGTCATGCCAAATGCCATCCTTGAAAACTCGGTGGAGGGTAGCAACCTAATGCGAAAGGCATGCCCGGCCACATTGGGTTGCCATCGCCGTCCTCGGCTATGTCGTCCTGCCGACCACCATCCCCGATTCCCTGCTCGAGTCAATCTCGTGTGATCGTGTGGGAGGAGAAAAGAAAAAAAAAAAAGGCAGGTGATGCGTGGGCCTCACATGCTGACTCAACCATATGAACCAGGTCAACGATCCACGTCAACAAATACGGGTGTGAATACTGTCATGGGAATCAAATTACATCAGTTTTAAATAGTGAGGGGTTACGATAATCCTGTATTACCATTAACGGATACATATAAGATTCGGACTATATTTTAGTAATCAAAGTCGGTGAGACTTATTCCCAAGACATAGGATAGCAGGCTCCAAAACCGAATAACTTTCCTCATCAAAGTAGACTATATATTGTGACACCCATATACGTCCTTACCCTAATCCCCCATCAGATCAGATCGATCCCACCCCCATCAAATTAATCAGCCGCCGCGCGCCGCCGAGAGAGAGCGCGCGAAGATAATCTTTTCTGCGACGCTTTCGTGGATGAGAAGATGCAGGCGGAGAAGAGGCCGTCTACGATCTACAGGATGGGGCAGGAGCAGATCGACGGCATCCTCTCGTGGGATCTCCCGGCGACCGACTACGAGCCCGTCTTCGTCGGCGACGATCCGTCCTACTCCGACGAGAAGAGGGAGCGCTACCGCCGCCTCGTCCTCAGGGGCACCGACGCCAAGAACAAGCTCCTCCACAAGATGAGGGAGCTGCAGGACTACGTCAAGAATCAGTGGGATCTCCCGGCGACCGACTACGAGCCCGTCTTCGTCGGCGACGATCCGTCCTACTCCGACGAGAAGAGGGAGCGCTACCGCCGCCTTGTCCTCAGGGGCACCGACGCCAAGAACAAGCTCCTCCACAAGATGAGGGAGCTGCAGGACTACGTCAAGAACCAGCTCGCGCTCCACGGCTACGTCGACATCGACGAGAAGATGCACTACCCCTCCTGATTTGAGATGAGATTCGTTTCTCGCTCTATTTTTTATCTAGGAGTACCATTCTCTGCACCCTTGTGTGCCTGCCTAACGATCAATCTATCTACATCAATCTATTTAGGATAAGTATAGCGTGACCGCACACTTTTGTTTTATCTAACCATGAATATATGAATTAATTTCATAAGTATTGTACTAAAAAAATAATTTTTCTTAGCGGCTAAAATCAGTCTTTGTTGGTGGTTAGGCTAGCCGCGTGCGACCAAAGGCTAGAGAAAATCAAAGTTCTTCACTGTCGGACTTGAACCGCCAGCGATAATATGTTTTGGCTGGCGGCAGTGTTACGCGGGCAGCCAGCGAAAATCAGTTTTTGTTGGCGGTGTGTTATGTGGGCCATCGGCAATAATCCGTTTTCGCTGACGTATATGTTAAGATGGCTCTTGCGAAGCACATTTTTGGTTTAAAATAAATGAAAACAAAGCACATGCATCTGCTTTGACAGCCAGCATAAAAGTTTTAAGAAAATTTGAGAAATGCCCGGATGCAGTAACCTCTTGCATTCCAAATCCACATTGGAAAGCAAATAAAAAAAACAAGAACGTGGCATAATACAAATACACATATCAATGAGCACAAATTTCACAATACAAACATGTCACAAAGCAAATCCATGCATCTCCACCGCCAGCCATCGAAGACATCGCCACTTGTCGAGCTCGCTGCAGACGTTGCCGCCCGCCGAAGTCCACACCCTGACCCGCCGCCGGCCAGACCTGGGATAGGGCCATAGGGGAGGGGGTTGGAGGAGCCAGGCGAGCTGAGCTCACAAGCCCAAGCTTTTTTGGACCATAGGGGAGGGAGGGAGTTGGACCATAGGGGGAGGGAGCGGGTTGGAGCTAGGCGAGTTGAGCTCACGAGCCTGAGCTTTTTTTCCACCCCTATATAGGGGAGGGGTTTGAGGAACCTCAACTCGCCTGAGCTTTTTTTCCACCCCTATATAGGGGGGAGGGGTTTGAGGGACCAGGCGGATTCTATATAGGGAGGAGGGGTATGAGGGACCAGGCGGATTCTATATAGGGAGGAGGGGTTTGAGGAACCAGGCGGATTAGTGAATCTTCTGTGGCATGGTGGATCAATGATGAGAGTAAATTTTTTGAGAGATTAATCTCATCAAACGAGATACATATACAATACATATCTTATATAACTAATTAAAAAATCAGTAATTTTCCTTTCGTCACCAAAATTTTTGGTCCGTCAATCCGTTTTAGTCCGCGCCACGTGAGTAACTTTCCTATTTTTTACACTTTCGTCCACAAGTGACGCCCTCCGTCCTCGCATGTCTCACACGACGAGCAAAGAACAAAATCGCTCAATCAGAAATCGGAAACAAAATCCAAATAAAAACCCAATCACTACCCTACTACAGAAATAGACATTATTGCCGGTAGGGAATCGGCCTTTGGTGGTGATATGATTTGCAAAAGAAAAAAAAAAGCAGGCTCGGCTCAAACGCTCCAAATCCATAAAAAATTAATCGAAAAGCGAGAGAGAAAAAGAATCACAAAGTTCAGAAGTCAAGCCGATGATCCAACAAAACAAATCACATAATATACACATTAAATAATCGATCACACATCACATAATCAATATTACAAAAATTATCACACGGATTTGAAAATTCAAGACCACTTGCAGCCATTGTTCACCGTGGAGAATTCCGGCCACTCGCTGCCCTGCAAACAACCGCTTCCGACGAGATTAGAGGGATAGAGGATGGGGGAAGGGAGAAGATGGGGGAAACTGACCTTTGGCATCGGTGTCGGGGATGACGCATGCCTGGTGTTGTGATGAAGACAAGGAAGAGATGGCTCCAGATCTGGTGGAGGCCGCCACCGTCATGTCGCCGGGAAGTGGTGAGCCGTTGGCTTCACGTAAGGCCGAAGTGCTTGGTCTTGAGGTTTGTCGAAGTCCAATTGGTCTTAAGACTAAAGACCAAATAACCAAACCAAAATTTTTGGTTATTCCCTGACCGCCATGCCGATACGGTCGTCATTAAGTGTGTAACGAATGAATAAATCTGTCATTACCGATAACGAATGAATAAATCTGTCATTACCGATAACGAATGAATAAATCTGTCATTACCGATAACGAATGAATAAATCTGTCATTACCGATAACGAATGAATAAATCTGTCATTACCGATAACGAATGAATAAATCTGTCATTACCGATAACGAATGAATAAATCTGTCATTACCGATAACGAATGAATAAATCTGTCATTACCGATAACGAATGAATAAATCTGTCATTACCGATAACGAATGAATAAATCTGTCATTACCGATAACGAATGAATAAATCTGTCATTACCGATAACGAATGAATAAATCTGTCATTACCGATAACGAATGAATAAATCTGTCATTACCGATAACGAATGAATAAATCTGTCATTACCGATAACGAATGAATAAATCTGTCATTACCGATAACGAATGAATAAATCTGTCATTACCGATAACGAATGAATAAATCTGTCATTACCGATAACGAATGAATAAATCTGTCATTACCGATAACGAATGAATAAATCTGTCATTACCGATAACGAATGAATAAATCTGTCATTACCGATAACGAATGAATAAATCTGTCATTACCGATAACGAATGAATAAATCTGTCATTACCGATAACGAATGAATAAATCTGTCATTACCGATAATCGTCCGTCTCCATCTCTTAACTAATTAAAATATTCGTGTTTTTCCTTTTGTCACCTCATCTGTGCAGTGGTCTTTCGTCCGCCCCCCAACAAAAAAATCCCAATCGGAATTCCATCGCACACTCTCCAATCCAAGTCCCAGTTGGAATTCCATCGCACAAATAAAACTGAAGCATATGAATCGGACACAAGAACACAAGAAGAAAAACGATACCGGAAGGAGAGGGTGCCGCCGTCGCTGCCGAACTGCCACCGCCGTCGAAGGGACACCGGTCTGTCGTCGGCTCCCTTCCCGCTGGATCCGGCGGAGGGGAGGCCGGGCCGCCATCGCCTCCCCTCCCCTCCCCTCCCATTAGATCCGGGACATCGGATCTGGGCCGCCGGGCCACCGCCGCCTCCCCTCCCACTGGATCCAGTGGAGGGGAGGGTGCCCCGCGGAAGACGATGGGGAGGGGCGCCGCTTGAAAGACGACGGGGAGGGCCGTCGGGGCAAAGGCCGCTCGACGGCGGCGCACTCACCCTGTGACGAGTGCGCACACCGGCGAAGGGCGAGGAGGCTAGGGTTTTCGCTGGCGCCGGGAGGGAAGGGGTTTTGTCCCTCCGACGTCGGCGCCCAGCCGTCCGATCAAAACCCTAAGATCGGACGACCGACACTGGTCGGACCGAATTCAGCCCAAGTGGAGGCGCGCGCGGGGCGGGTTCCCCGGCCCAGGCCCAGGTTGCGGCCCGGGGTGGGTGGAGCGCCCGCACGTGCATATCAGAGGCCGTGGGCCGACTGGCCAGGCCGGGAAAAAGTCTGTTCTAGGTCCCTCAGCCGAAGAAAAGAAGTTTAATTCTATATCTTAATCATAACTAATTAAAAGATTCGTAACTTTTCGTTCGTCACAAGACGGATGAAGGCCATAATTAAAAATAAGAAATATTGAAATAATAATAGCACAGACCCATGGTCACCGCTATAGCGGAAGGGAAGTGGACGGCCAGACACGGCTGCTACCGACGGTGCTACAGTCATCGATTGGCCGTCGATTGGTCTAAGGTTGCTCGCTGGTCGATCGTACTGCTGAGCTAGCCCGTAAATCTACTCATATCTTCAGAGTCCATGTTGACTTGCACCGTGTAAAGGTGGAAATCAAGCCGGCTTTGTCTTTTCTATCTCCCTTTCTTTGAATTTTTTTTGAAAAATAATTTATTACTACCTCTGTTTCAGGTTATAAGACTTTCTAGTATTGTCCATATTCATATAAATGTTAATGAATCTAGGCACACACATATGTCTAGATTCATTACATATATATGAATGTGGGCAATGCTAGAAAGTCTTATAATTTGAAATGGAGGAAGTATGAGCTACTCCCTCCGTATTTTTTTATTTGACGTTTGCGATAGTTTCTACCGAATTAAGGAACCCATGAATTGGCTGGCTGGTTGGCTGGCTGACAGCTTTTCATGGGGCAAGGAAGTAAATTTGCGTACGGGGTGGAGGAGAAATGAACTGTGAGCGTCAAATAAAAAAACCGTTTCTGAATTGAGCTAGAGCGTCAAATGTAAAAAAATGGAGAGAGTACTATATTTCTCTGTCATTTGAGACTTTTTTCTATAGCGAGCAAAAAGTACCAAAGTAGTGTGAAAATAACTTTGGTTAAAAACAAATATTTTTAGTTTTAGTACACCGTAGCGAAGCACGGGCATTTTGCTAGTATAATATTATATATGTATAGATGCTTTACTAAACGGGTTATTGGAAAATTTGTAAAACGAGAACTAAATTATTGAGCATTTGATAAATTAGTAAGTACACACAATTAAGTACATATATCAAAACACTGAATAGGTAATACATTGTTATCATTCGTATGTGTCCGTAGGTAGGTGTCGGCATGGCTAGGGCTCGGCTTATGCTGAAAATTAGCAGTTGCAACAACAAACCGATGAAAATTAGCAGTTGCAACAACGAACCGATGGGGCCGGAGGCTTGAAATGTACTGTTGTTTTTGTATTTTTTTATTCGCTTTTGATTTTGGTTTACCTAATTATTTTAGTTTTACCCTGCACAGTTTGCGAGGGTGGACACCATGCCATTGACATCAAGAATGCAGAGCTCGTGAGGATCTATGAGGATGTCGCTGCCTGCCTTCCACCTTCAGCTTCACGTGAGGATCTACGAGGATGTCACTTCCTTCTACCTTCAGCATCACGTGTTCTAAGACATTCGTCAGGATATGCGTAATCTTGATGGACGTCCAATGGAAGAACCTGAAGATTTCATGTATAATATCTACGACTACACCGTATACTACACCGTATCTAAGTAGAGTAACGGTCTACGACTACACCACCATATCATAATAGAATACTAACCTATTACATTACTGTGAACTATATTGGTCTGTGTTTGTCTTATGTCTGTCTTTTTATGTTGAGAAATAGTTGTCATTGGTATGCGTTTGTCTTATATATTTCTTTTTATGTTAAGTGATAAATAATTATCAATAATAGTAAACGAATTAAATAAGTGATTTTTATATTGAGTGAGAAATAGTTGTTATTGGTAGTGAAGGAATCAAATAAATTATAATTTCGATAAGAAAGTATAGAAATGGAGAAGTAGTTACTACATTAGAAGACAAATTTGAATACTACAATTAATTATATTTTAAGACTGAGGAATTAGATTATCATGTCAACGTTTTTCAAACTGCTGAATAATACGACTATTTTTTAAATAAATAAATAAATATATTTTGAATTTGTTATAGTTAATAATCCCTCCATTTCATATTATACGTCAATTTGACTTTTTTTAGCCAAATTTTCTTAAGTTTAAGTTTGACTAAGTTTATAGAAAAAATAATAACATATACATCACCATATTAGTTCCATTAAATATAACATTGGATTTATTCTGATAATATATTTGTTTTATGTTAATAATGGTGATGTATTTTTTCTATAAAGTTGATTAAACTTAAAAAGTTTAACTATAAATATAGTCAAAATAACTTAATTGATCCAACCCTAATTACGATGATTTTCCCATAAGAATGCCAGCTGCTAGACTAATAATTAGATAAATTAACACTACTAATGTAAAAAAAGATAAGATTTCTCTTATAAATCATACTTTCTACAAGCATGCCACAACTCATCTATACTCACATTAGCTATTTAGTACAAGCCTTTTGCAATATTAGAAATTATTGTGAACTTAGGCCACAGACAAGTTCGGGGAAAGGCGGGAAAGTATGTTTTCCCGACTATCCTAAGAATGAGCTCGAACACAAAATGCAAATGTACTAGTAAATGGTATTTTTCTATTTAATTATGTCCCTTCCTGCTACATGATCTTGGTTGGCTTATATAGCCTCTAGCCATACATGTGAGATTACAACTTTGCCCTTGAGGGTCCTTGTGAGTTTACCATAATGCCCTTGTAAGGTTAACAACCTCAGAGGTATTTTAGTACATTTTGGAGTTCTTGAAGGTCTTTTGGTGCCAGCTAGTAAAGTGGTTGGAAGTGGTCCCCATGGAATGTTCCTATGGCATCTTCCTTGCTTGAATGGTTTTTTCCCTTGAGCTCATCAGTTCTTTGGTCAGATGCCTTTTCCATTCTGAGGGCTCAAACACTCTTTCCAACCCGCTGATGCCTTGAAGTTTACCTGGCACAAGTAAAAACTCATTTGAGTAGAACAAGTAACTCGAGTAGTGTTAGCACACTCGAATAGAACATTCCACTCGAGTAGTATTAGCCGATATCAAAAGTTTTTTTCCATAGTTTAGCGGACTATCTCAAAACCTGTTTTCCTGAAGTGTTTAAGCCGAATGGGGAGGATGGTGTTTACCCTATGCTACAACAAACCCCTCACGGGTAAGGGCGATGTGTGTCTTCGGCCGAAACCGTTCTTGAATAAGAAAAGCAAGGGAAAACCGGCATCCTCCTATTCGGTCGAAACACACTCTCGAATAAGTCTTGAATCTTATTTATTTATATTGCTATTTTTATTAATTATATATATATATATATATATATATATATATATGTATGTATGTATATAATTAAATGCAATGTTTCAACCTTTTCCATTGAGTTAATGAGGGGGCGCGTCTCTTCGATGCACGCGCCCATTCATTCCCTTGAGACCTCCACTGTCCCCCTCCCCGCTATATAAGGGGTAGAGGGTCTCATTGAATCGGCCACTCCCTTGCTCTCTCCTGTGTCTTAGCCTAGGGCAAAACCACTCGAGTCATGTTCGTGTTTTGTTCGAGCAAGCTGTGCTCAAGTGATTTGACTTAGTGTTTTCCTCTAAAGGAAGCATGTGTGACTTATAAGGGCAAAAAACGTCTACAATCCCCACCAGAGTTAAGATCGACCTCAACACCATCAAACACCTAGCCGCCGACAACGACACCGAGAGAGATACAGTCGCCGCCCGCCGCGAAGATCGATGTCTGCCAGCGATGCTGTCGTGAAGGTGGAGAAGAGGCCGTCTACGATCTATAGGATGGGGCAGGAGTAGATCGATGGCATCCTCTCGTGGGATCTCCCGGCGACCAACTACAAGCCCGTCTTCGTCGACGATGATCCGTCCTACTCCGACGAGAAGAGGGAGCGCTACCACCGCCTGGTCCTCGGGGGCACCGACTCCAAGAACAAGGTCCTCTACAAGATGAGGGAGCTGCAAGACTATGTCAAGGACCACCTCGCGCTCTACGGCTATGTCGACATCGACAAGAAGATGAACTACCCCTCCTGATTGAGATGAGATGAGATTCGTTGTTTGCTCTATTTATGATCTGCCTGCAATGTTGGGCAGCTCTGCACCCTTGTTTGTGATTATCAGACCTAATATCATCTATCTATTTAGTACTGTCACTACTGGAGAAACCATCTTTCGTGCGTGGGTCGGCTAAAATCCAAAGTAGTACTGGTTACTCAAAAAACCGAGACTAAAAATCATTTTTAGTTCCAGTTTAAAAGTGCAACATGAGTATATGATCTTTAGTACCGGGACTAAAATATCCACATTAGTACCGGTTACTTAAAAAAGGATAGAGAAAAGGGACCGAGCTGCGCGCATGGATCAAGAGAGTCGTTCTTATCCTTCTTCATTACTCCTTCTCTCCTTATCCATATCTTCTTCTCCCCTCCTCCTCCCCCTCTCCTCTCCTTAACCTCTGCTCCCCCTCCTCCCATGTGATCTGCAGCGGCGATGAGTGGGCGTGGCTCGGAGGATGTCCAGGGTGTGCGGCGGACAGGGCGGCCGCGCTGCTGCAGCTCACCGCCTCGTCCATGGGCGCGGCGGTGGCGGGGGTCGTCCAGAGGCACGGCCGCTCTGGCGGCCCCTTGCGGCGGCGGCGGCAGAGGGGTGCTGCGGCGACGGGGGTTGTCCAGGGGCGCGGCCTCAACCGTATTTTGGGGATTTTTTTTAAGATCTTGTGATGTAAAGTTTTGAGATTTTGTTATGTCAATTTGTGGATGATTTTGTGATGTCAATCTGTGATGTTGTTGCATTCCATATGTTTGCATTCGATCTGTGATTGTTGGAAAAAGGCAATGAGAAAAAAAACGCAAGCAACTAAAAATAATGGAAAAAAAAGAAAAAATAACTTTAGTCTTGGATGGTTATTTTAACCGGGACTAAATAGTTACCAAACGGGACTAAAGTGTAACATCCCAGGTAACCACATACCTAGAATGCCACACCAAAATACACTAAAAAATTAAGTCCCAAAATTATTAGAAATTTCGGCAGAGTCTCCCCTAAAATACGGACATCCACGACAGGCAGTTGCAACGGCAGATCGGCAGCAGCCGCAGCAGCACAAGCAGATCGGCAGCAGCCGTAGCAGCGCAAGCAGCAGTCCTAGCGGCAACAGCAGCACGCAAGACAAAAATCAGATCGGTAGCAGCAACTCACCAAGGAGATTAGGAGACGATGGCTGTGGCGACCGGCGTCGGACGCACAGCAGCGGCGGCGCAGAGGCGCAGACACGGACGGCGGCGGCTAGGGCTAGCAGCTAGCGATGCCTCCTTGTTTTTCTTTTCTTTTTTTTTCTTCTATTGATTAAATAGGGAGAGGCTAATGAAGATCGAACGGCCCACATTAAATCGATCACCGGAAATAACTCGGGACTCCGATTACCACAAACTTATAGTCTATTTCACACTTCTCGACGAGCTCTACGCATCCACGGTTCCTGATCGCCTATTCGAACAACGGTTTAAAAATTGAACTTTTGCGCGCTTGATCTAATATTCCCCGAAATACACTAATCTGAAGCTCGGGCATTACATTCTACCCCCCTACAATCCAATTCGCCCTCGAATTCGCCCAACCATACTCTAGTACATAGGGTATTACATTCCTCCCCCCTTCAATCGAATTCACCCTCAAATTCGTCCAGTGATACCTCAGACAAGTATAGCAAGGAGCTCATAGGTAGGACTTATATAACTCACCACGCGTGAATAACTCTGGATACTTCTCCCGCATCTGTGACTCAAGTTCCCATGTGGCTTCTCGCTCGGTCTGGTGCGTCCAAAGAACCTTGACATACTTGATAGTTCTATGCCTAAGCACCCTCTCAGATTCCTCCAATATTCTTACAGGACGAGACTCAAATGTCAAATCTTGCTCAATGGTCACCGGCTCTACGGTAATATGATGTTCAGGGTCTCTCAAATATTTTCTCAACATGTACACCTTTCATGGACTCTGGTAACTCGAGGCGATATGCTAGGATTCCAACTCTTTCCACTATCGAGAATGGACCAATATACCTGAGACTAAGTTTACTCTTTATTCCAAATCTCACAACACCTTTGGTAGGGGATACCTTTAGAAGCACTTGATCGCCACTTCAAACTCTAATTCCCGTCTTCTGACATCGGCGTAGCTCTTCTGTCTACTTTGAGCTGCAAGCATGTGTTGTCGTATTTCTGCTATCCGTTCTGTGGTCTGTTGAACCCAATTGAATCCTAAAATAGCTCTCTCCCCTATGGAATCCCAACACAATGGGGATCGACACTTTCTTCCATAAAGTGCCTCATATGGTGTCATTCGAATGCTAGCAAGGTAACTATTGTTGTAAGCAAATTCTACAAGCGGCAAATGATCCTCCCAACTGCCTTTCCATGAAAGGATACATGATCTCAACATATCCTCTAGAGTTTGAATAGTCCGCTCAGATTGACCATCAGTCTGAGGGTGAAAAGCAGTGCTGATTTTCAATTGAGTATCAAATGCCTCTTGCACAGATTCCCAGAACTTAGAAGAAAATTTGGCATCCCTATCAGAAACAATCGAGCGAGGCACACCATGTAACCTCACTACCTCGCGTGTATAGATCGGTGCCAAGTCACTCGCAGAATAAGTGGTGCGGATAGGAATGAAATGTGCCACCTTACTCAGACGATCTACAACCACCCAGATGGCGTCTTTCCTCGTGGAGTTCGAGGTAGCCCAACCACGAAATCCATAGCAATATCATCCCAAGGCAATACAGGAACTTCCAATGATTGTAACTTTCCAGCAGGACTCTTATGTTTAGCCTTTACTCGCTGACATACCCCACATGATGCCACGTACTTGGCCACATCCACTTTCATCCTCTTCCACCAATAGATCTTCTTCAGGTCATGATACATCTTGTTCTCACCATGATGCACAGTATATGGTGTTCGGTGTGCTTCTCGCAAAATCTCTTCCTTGACTTCAGCTTTCTGTGGAACACATAAACGCCCATGGAATCGCACAGCTCCCAAGGAATCCAAAGTGAAATCTCCAGTTTTTCCTTCCTTTACACGTTTCTTTACTTGTTGCAGCAACCGATCGTGTTGTTGGGCCTCTAGCACTCGTTGGGGTATGGCGGACTCAAGAATGACTCGTGACTCGGTACTCGCCACTCCAACATAACAATAGGAGATATCCATCCGTTCAAAATCAGTTATCAAACAACTCACAGTTGGAGGAACGACCTTACGGCTTAGAGCATCTGCAACCACATTCGCCTTACCCGGTGTGTATTGAATGTTAAGATCATAGTCTTTAATCAACTCTAGCCACCTCCTCTGCCTTAAGTTCAAATCCTTCTGAGTGAAGATATATTTCAGACTCTTATGATCAGTGAAAATATCACAAGATTCTCCATACAGGTAGTGCCTCCAAATTTTGAGAGCAAAGACCACTGCTGCAAGCTCAAGATCATGAGTGGGGTAATTCTGCTCATGCTTCTTAACTGCCTAGACGCATAAGCTATAACATTGCCCTCTTGCATAAGAACACAACCAAGGCCTACTCGTGAAGCATCGGAATAGATAGTGAAACGTTTACCAGGTTGGGGCAAAGTAAGTACCAGAGCAGTTACCAGCCTCTGCTTCAATTGTTGGAAACTATGCTCGCATTGGTCCGTCCACTGAAACTTCACATCCTTATGTGTGAGCATCGTCATAGGTTTAGCGATAATCGAGAAATCCTTCACAAAGCGTCGGTAGTACCCCGCCATACCCAAAAAACTCCTCACATCCTTAACATTAGTCGGCCTTTCCCATCCGACAACACTTGAAACTTTTCTTGGATCAACCGAGATACCTTGCTGATTAATTACATGCCCTAGGAAAGCCACTTCAGGAAGCCAGAACTCACACTTCTTCAGTTTAGCATAGAACTTGTTTTCTCGTAGGGTCCCTAGTACCATCCTCAGATGACGCTCATGCTCCTCTACATCTTTGGAGTAAATCAGAATATCATCAATAAACACCACCACAAAATTATCTAGAAAGCTATGCAACATGCTATTCATCGCCTCCATAAAATAGGCCGGAGCATTGGTCAGCCCAAAAGACATTACTCTATACTCATAATGCCCATACCTCGTGGAAAATGCGGTCTTCTCAATATCCTCTTCTCGCACTCGAATTTGGTTATAACCATATTGCAAGTCAATTTTTGAAAACACCTTTGCTCCCTTCAACTGATCAAACAAATCCTCAATACGGGGCAATGGGTACTTGTTCTTGATTGTCGCAGCATTTAAGGCCCGATAGTCCACACACATACGCCAACTTCCATCCTTTTTCTCAGTAAAAATAGCAGGTGCACCCCATGGTGATACACTCCGTCGGATTAACTTTTTGGATAATAGATCATCTAACTGTTTCTTCAACTCTTCTTGGAAAGGCCGAGCTAACCGGTACGGGGCTCTAGAGATAGGTCGTGTACCAGGAACAAGATCAATACGAAACTCTACATCACGCTCAGGTGGCATCCCTGGCAATTCTGCGGGAAAAACATCAGGATAATCTCGCACTACAGAAACATCTTCAATCACTAAAGGCTTGGATGCCTTCTCGGCTAAGGCCCATAATAACCCTGTCTTTACAGCACGCTGCCCAGGAAATAACCTTGCCATCACGAAAAGAGAATGCGGAGGCGCGCTCCCTTGGAAAACCATCTCCTCGCCTGATGGAGCTTCCAAGGTAATAGTCTTCCAGAAACAAGAGATTATAGCACGGTATCGGTTCAACCAATCCATGCCCAAAATCACGTCAAAGAGCGGTAATGGAATCACAATGAGATTTGCCACGAATTCTTCCCCATCAATAGAGACTTCACAACCTGGACATACTACTGAACTAGAAATTATACCCCCTGGAGAGCTGACTTGGACAGATTGAGAGACCTCTTGACTAAATAGATTAGCTCTTCTCGCGAACTCGATTGAAACAAAGGAAAATGTAGCACCAGAATCAAATAGAACTAGAGCATCATGCGAATCAACTAAAAGTGTACCTGTAACGACATCTGGGTGACCAAGGGATGAAGCTGCAGGCATGTTGTAGACTCCAGCCGTAGCTGGGGTAGTAGAGCCTGAGGCCTGCTGGTGAGGTGGAGCTGAAGCAGAAAGATGCGCCATAGGCGGTGCAGGCAACTAGAGTGGAGCACGTGGAGCAAGAGATTTAGGCATGGACCAATACTGTCCTGGTAATGGTGGTGGTGGGTAATTATGTGTGAACTCCTGGTAAGGGAGTGGATAAGTTGTCATCATCTGAACAGCACCACGGGGAGTACTAGTGGATGAACCTGAACCTCGGGGATAGCTAGCTGTCGAAGAGGTTGCTGAATAGGAGCTAGGCCTTTGCCACTTGATGATAGAATTTGGGTTACGCTTACATACCAACTCCATGTGTCCAGACTTTCCACACCCACGACAAGCCCCGGTAAACCCACACTCTGCAGAATGGTGATTCTTTCTACACTTAAAGCAAATTAGCCCTTGCCCTGGTACAGGGCGAATCAACTGAGACTCCGTAGGACGTGAAGCTGCATTAGGCTGAGAACCCCACTGCCTAGGTTTGGATGATGGTTGAGCAACCTGATTTTGTTTATACTTCTTGAAAGGTGGTCGCTGCGAGTTCTCGCCCCCTTCCTGATGGGCTCTCTTCTGCTCATTACCAGTGACATTGCCAGAACGATTCTTCTGTGCAGTAGTAATTTGGAGCTCAACCTCCATCCCTCGAGCCTCCTCAACTTCATTGAGGTATACAGTATGCGGGTTTCTTCCCATCACTTCTCTATACCGAGCATTGAGCCCTCGAAAGAACTTCCTAGCCTTCTCACGCTCATCACTAGCCACGCTAGGCACAAAGCGTACAATATTGCTGAACTCCCGCTCATACTCATCCACAGTCTTGCCTCCCTGTTGGATATTGTTTAGCTCATCACTCATCTTGTCCCTAAATGATTCTGGATAATACTTAGCTCTGAACTGCTGAAGAAAAACTTCCCAAGTAATAGCACCACGATCAGGGTTCCACGCTTCAACAACTCCGTCCCACCAAATGTCCGCTTGACTAGTCAACTGAAAAGGCATGAAAGTAACCTTCTCCTCAGGAGTCATTCTAGATCCCCTCATGTACTTCTCCATCTTGCGCAACCAGTCTGCAGCATTGACGGGAGTACCAGACCCATCAAATGTGTCTAAGCGCATGGATGTCCATCTGGTGAGTGTCATCCCCCGAGCAGCTCGAGGAGCATCATCAGAGACAGCAGCTGAGTGGCTACCACCCTCTTCCTCTTCCATGTGCTCATCCTCCATCTGGTTCGAGGATGCTGCCTCATTATGGCGACCTCTACCACGACCTCTTCCACGGCCTCCAGCACGGCCCCTACCACGACCTCCACGATTAGGAATAGGGGATTCAGCAACCGAGTTGTTCCCAACCTCTTCATTATCCTGAGTATTTTCAACTTCTTCATTATGGTGGCCCCTACCACGACCTCTACCTCCGCCTCTCCCGCGGCCTCTGTTAGCCAACCGATGGGGCACGGCACGCCCAATCGGAGGAGCCCGTTCGTCGTCAGACCAACGCGACCCCGGGACAGTCGAACACGGCCTCTACCGCAAAGAGGATGAACAGCATATTCGGTCTTGGGGTAAGGGCAACAGGTTAGAAAATTTAGACCGAGGCATGTTTTTGCCGGGACGAATCTGTGCGTTCTTCTTCCCGCGTCCCCAGCCAACTGAGACAGTAGCGTAGTAGTAACGCTACCCCTACAGGTAGTAACTCTGCTTACACCATCTGGCTCGGTTTGATTACTGGCGGTCTTGAACCATCTTGGATCCAAGTACTCGCCCCTGGACGGAAAAAGACCGCAAACAGGTCTGGCCCGTATTTAATGGCAAACGGTCGCGGTTGCTGAACCTGGAAGTGAACAAACTGCCTACAGTACAGCGGCTTCCGTGCACCCGCGTGCACTATGTTTCGTGGTGGAATAATAATAAGAATACAATATCAAGGCTGCACCCGCACCGCCATGGCTTTAGCGACTATCCACAGCCTGAGATGCAGAGTACTCAGTACGTGTGTACTGCAGCACCGCGCCCAGTAGGGGAACTATGTTGCTACTATCTTCACGTTATACAGTCAGGTTCTAGATCGGTTTGCCTACTGTTAACAGGGAGGCAAGGTCCAGCTCTGGAACTGGGAGGCATGCGATGTAGATGGCTCATGCTTCGTTGAGAAGATGCAGATACCGTACAACGCGCGCCTCCGGCAACCTCGATGAGACCAACGATGCGCGAAAGCGTCACGCAAAGGAAACGTTCGATGCGATAAGCCAGCATCCACCATAGATTCGCTCGTTATGGTGTTCGCCCGGTCTGTCCACTGCCGCAGCCAGAGGCATATGAATGCGAGAGTGAACAGCGGGGTTCAGGAGGCGCTAGCTGGCCCGGCCTGGGCCGCTGCGCTGGCCACTTCACTCGCCATTCAGCGGTCACATATCTGAATGGGCCCAATCAAGTTTCTTCATTCGTATTTCATTCTCCGCCCGTGCGTGTTACGGCCGGGCCAGGAGCCCCGGGATAGCCCTTTTAGTGAATACGCACCGCGCTTCGGTCAGGACCCTCGACCTGCATTCGCCACGGACTCTCGCTTCGGCGCTCTCGGAGAGAACTCGTCCTTGGTTGTTCCAACTGTCCATGACTCGTCTGACACCTGGGATTAGGCCCCAGAGCTGTTTGAACGAAGTCAGGTACGCGTTACCCAGGCGTATAAGTGGGACTAAAACTTTTTTTTCCGTATCACATTGGGTGTTTTTAATAAGATTTAATTTATCAAATAGTAAACGGGGAGATCTATTTAATAAAATGCCCATCAAATCTTGGACGTTAATTCGTGAGACGATCTTTGCAGCCATAAGTTAATCCATGATTGAGCCTATGTGACTATGACTACAGGTAAACATTCTCAAGTTATAGATTTACATTATGTCTTAAAAAAATTGTCTCGCAGAATTTAGCTTTCATGTTATGTAAATTAGTTTTTGTAAGTAGTTCTATATTTTTAATAGCTCTAAATTAGCTGTTACTAAATATTACGATGCACTAAAGGTGTAGTTACTTTTAATAGTAACAGACGTTAAAATAGTAACGCAGTTAAACAGTTTCCCCAGCCCGAACTTCGCGACGTTTGCACTCGCGTTAACAAGACTGTCATCTTTGTTTATTTAGACCATTTGCTGATAATTTTCAAATTTAACGGGTTATGGGAACATATAATGATTCGGATAGTCGCTGTAATGTTAACGCACTGGCCTACTGGCAAGTATGGCAGTCTCAGAGCTATAATTTCAGCATATTGGGGTGGGATCCTTTATGTCCTACAAGCTAAATGATTACATGCTCGACCGATAACTGACCTTTGATAAACTCCAGTGAGCTTTACAAAGCCCGGGTTCGGCTGGAACCTACATTAGACCCCAGATTAAGCCCGATCCGCAATCCACGACGCTTCAAGTTTTTCCACCCGCTAATAAATTCCATTTTAACGAGTCAAATTGTAAAAGAGGCAATAACATGTCAATTAATTTTAAAAGGTTTTAGGCTGTCGGTGAAATGCTCCCCTCTTATTCCAAATGAAATACCTAACAATCTATCGTATTAAAATTTAGGCCTTTGCAAACTTACTAAGAACTACATAGTGCCTGGGAGTAAACCGACGGAAGAGAGAAACAGTTCGAACGGCATTTGTAATTCAAATGTGAGAGAAGAGGCGACAACGAGATGGCAGGATAGACCGGGATAGGGGAGAGGAGGATTAACTAAGGGTTGATTGAGTTGAGTCCACCGATATAGTATATCTCAGGCATCTAGACGAAAACGGCTGGGGGAGCATACAAACTGTTAGGCAAGATCCGGGCTCTCGCGTGCAGACCGAATCATTACGTGACGAGCAAACACATTGCTCTACAACACGCAGCTGTCACATCACGTAACACAACTTGCTAATGTCGTTGGTTGCGATGCCATGCGCTGTGATTGCACACACACATACGTTCATATGTTCCATATAATAAAACAACCTAGTATCGAATAGACACATCCCTAATACTACGGATCATGTCATATATATGTCCAGATTCAATTGCATATTTAGAATATCAGTCATATCCGGTTTTAGTAATTTTGTTTATTTTGTCTATAGCCGACGGAGGGAGTATGTATCTTTGCCTGGCTGGATTGGCAGCAAAGTGGACTAGCTACTGTTGGCATGATCTGCCGCTATTAGCGGCATAGCCTCTCTCCTGGTATACCCGGCCGGTCATGGACCTGCGAGGCTGGCACCATAAGGGCATTATTCGAGCAGCTGACTGTGCAGGTCTGCTCCTCCACGCCCTCGCGGTGTCCGTCTGACGGGCTGGCCGACACAATGGCTCCCGGTGGTAGCGCATACCCCGTGCTTCTAATTCGTTTGTTACGACTAGTAAGCAATCGAGTCTCCATACAGCCTTTCTTATGGAGGAGAGGGCCCATGAGCCCTCGAGGCGCCTAACCTCTTTGCAGGCGCCGGGTACGCGCGAAGCGCTAAGATCCTCCGTACCATGGCTTTTACGGGTGGCCAAGGTCGCTCCCGAAC
Source organism: Oryza longistaminata (assembly GCA_009805545.1). Lineage (NCBI taxonomy): Eukaryota > Viridiplantae > Streptophyta > Magnoliopsida > Poales > Poaceae > Oryza > Oryza longistaminata. Next base: position 7,063,639 of record CM020185.1, on the reverse strand, counting down.
AGTCACGAACAAAGAGGTCGGCTTCCAGAACAGCCTCTAAATCATGACGGATCCTTAATGATCTTCCCCTCCAGCTCTTCCCCTCGTTGCATAGTAGCCGTGGCTTGTTGAAGAAGCATGGACGACGAAAGTGATGAGGGGTGACCTAAGAAGTGGCTCGGTGCCTCACAGCTGCGCAGCGGCATACTGCTTTGTCGAGCTACTAACGTCTTTCCTCTGCCTCCTTTGTTGACGAGGATCTGGCTTACGAGCCTGTGAGAAGACGAACTAGGGAATGAGGGCTCAACTTACGAGACCAGGTTCTTCCGCTAGATTTGGACTTCATTGATGACGGTAGACAAGCTGGCGGGTATGCTCTATTCACAGTTGATAACTTCTAACCATTTCTGCCTCCCTCTTTGCTCCTCTCCAACTGTCTTTTAGTGCATACCCTCAGAGTATACTACCACGCCACCTCGCCGCTTTTTGTCTTTATCGTCCAGCGCCCTTGATAACTTAACCAAACCCTGCTAAATTTTGTAGTTTTTAAGAACACATCTAATCACAGCGTATGGATATAGTTTTTTTAAGAAAAATATTACTGTGAGAGCTGCTTGTCATGGCACGCCTGCTCGGCTACCGGTTTAATGTGCGTATAGAGGATATTTCATTACCTGCCCGGGAAAGTTAGTGACCGCTTTCAAATATTTTGGACTTCCTTGGGATTGTAGAAATGAAAGTAATCAACCCTATATATTGTTCTTATGCATAAAATCATGTGTGGTTTTACTAGTTCAATATTGTACTTGCTGATTTACTCATCTCACTCTTAGAGTTTCTATATTAATGATTTATTTACCTTATCCCTGAAGAGGTACCTAATTAATTGATCGCATGGGGCGGGGAGTAGCACCCTTGGAATACAACATTATTATTTGGCCCCAACCACCCCACTGAAATAAATAAAAAAATTTTTTTAGGTTTTTTTTTAAGGAGGGGACTTAATGGTTTTTTTGGTTTTTGACTCAGCATAGTTTTGCATAGACTTGTAGAAGGTCATTTAAATTGCTGTCCTGATTTTTCACTTGAATTATGAGCTAGGAAGTTTGATTGTGTGGTTATTGATTTTTATTATCCTTACAACTGCCTGACGTGGATGTGCCGTATTTTTAGGGAGACTCTACCGAAATTTCTAGATGATTTGGGACTTGTTTTTTTATTGTATTTGTGTGAGCATTTGGTATGTGGTTACCCTGGTGTGTTAGCAGTTGGTATCAGAGCTGGCGCTGTCCATGGGAAGTATTGGGTAATGTGAAATATAAATCACATAAAATTTGAACGAGAGCCCGAAAACCAATTATTTTTTTTTTCTCTTAGGATAGAAAAATAGTAAGCGTAAACTTGGTTAGATACAAAGCAGTCTAACTTGACACACTGGTGCCACAATAGGATGACGGCATGGGTCTTGCCTAGCATTTATTTTCTGCTCATTATATGTGTATGATTAGTATCTCTTTGATGCTATGTCTTAACCTATGTTAACTATGCGTACAATGCTTGTGATGGACCCCGTTTGATACAGGAAAATCAATCGTGTAAGTACCATTTTCCTGATTCAATAGTCTGGTACACACGAGTTTTCATAGCTGAAATAACCAATGCTCAAATCTCGAATCGAAGAGTTCTTTAGTTGCGAATTATTTTCACAACATTTATAGGCCGCAGGCGCCATTTGTCTAGAGTAACTACGGATATCGTGCTTGAGTGCCGGCCAAACATCTATAAGATCTAATTAGATAAGGCAACGAGAATGGTGTACAAGGCAGCGACCATACCATTAAGCCCACACAAGAGGACAAGCCTTCAAAGCAGACACATCGACTCAAGACCTACTTAAGCGCCCGGTCTTCAATCTCCCTCTCTGTTATAGGATTCACCGGAGCCCTCTCATCTCCCCCGCTTTATCTTTGCTTACCAGACACAAGTGGTCTCTGATATTTCTTTCCTAACCATCTGGGAGCAACCAGACCGTATTGCAGGCAAGCCACCACCAGCAACATGGCATATGGAAAGGGGATTTCAAATGGTGATAGACGCATAACGCAAGTAGGCGTATGTGTTCTTCTTGCGGAAGGAAATTCAATATTTAATTCTTTTCACAAGCCTTTTGAAGGACTCCTAGCATTTATCTGAGTCTCAATTTTATGCTCCACCAGTGTTTGTTATGTCAAAACAACGCACGGTTTGCTGTCCAGCCATCCATGTGATCCAAGGATAGCTTGCCCGCCATTGAATCTTATTGGTTTTCTGAGGAACGCTCACTTTCCCCCTTCGCAGGAAGTGGCATCCAACGCATAAAAATGGATCATGCAAAACAACCCATCCCAACAAGTTAATAATTTAGAGACTAGCCAAGTGTAATACATGTCCCTTGGGTGCTCAATAACCGCGAGATGGCCTATTCGATAGGATTTGGTTTACTCACACTGCAGTGGAGTACACTTTACCCACACTCGCCGAACTGCCCAACACATGAGCTTGTCTCAAACACATTGAGACGCTCACGCAAAAGCTTTTTTCGATACCTCGCGTTTGCAGAACCCGGCTCCATGAACTTTTCATTCCCTCATGCACTCTAGGCGTACACAGTTCGTAGCAGTGTGAGAGGAGTTCTGGCGCACCGGAAGGCGGAAGTTTACCACCCATGGTAATTAGCATAAACTAGGTTCAATCACACACGAACGAGGTCCTTTAGCAATGGCGATACCATTGTAGACCCCTGGCCATACACATTGAGAAACCACTATGCTAGGGAACTGGCCCCGCTCGGCTATTTACTTCCGTGTAGGTCTATCCCCATTCGGTAATGTGGTTGTACGAAGTCAGTTTCGATGCTTAACTTGATGGCTCGGTCCTTAATTGACCGGGGACGGGTACTAGCCTTATCCCAGATACCACCCAAATCCACGTCCGCCCAGTCTTAACAACATAGGTTTTAATTTCCTTTCCATTGTATCATTATTATTGTGCAATGTGGGTTCATGTCTCCACGATGCCGCATCTCAATTACCTTCCCAAAGTAATGCCCAAGATATAGCGTGTAAACATGAGTATGCAGATTCTAAAGTAGCATTTCTAAGCAAGTGTCATGAGTTTGACTAGGGACTCATACGTAACTCGTGGTTACAAAGGATTTTAAGGATAAAATAACAATAATCAATCAGGCATAGGGTGTGCATTTAATCACAAGTAGGATGTTTATCAGTCATTGCATTTGAATCGATTATAAATAAAAAATTATAATTAGTCAAATAGGATCACTCGTGATACACGAAAGAATAGTGAATCGACCTTGCCTTGCTCGAGGCTTCCGGGTCTTGGCCTTCACTCCGCGGATCCGCGGCTCCCTCTTACTAGGTCTACATTATGTATACGATGCGAGATAGGACTACAATGAGGCAATTCTCAGTTAGAATTCTATGAACAGAAAACTCGAAATAAGAACAGACCGAATTTGGTAAAATACGTGATGTGCGAGAGTATATGGCGAATTCTACAACGATTATATTAGTATCTTGTGCTGATAAGCTGGAATTATTTCGTTCTGGTTGCCTAAAAGATAATTTGTGAATCATATAGTCGGAGTCTGCCTTGTAAGAGATTCATCGAAGTTATTGACTTCAGACCGACTTTCACACCTGATTCGGCAAGTACACGTACGCGCTTGATTTCTTATGGAGAGATTACCATAAAATGAATAATTATTCATCTATAGGAATTCATCTAATTATATTCTCATTAATACATATTTAAATGCTGTATTTTAGTATTTCATTAGATAAGAAAATTACATGCTAAATTAATTTTTATTAATACTATAATTAATCTTAAGATATTTTAATATTTTTAAACTTGTTCCCAATGTTTCCTTTTATTTCCATCTTTTTCCTTTTCTTTCTTTTCTCTCCTTCTTTTTCTTTTTCTCTCTTTTCTCTCTTCTTTTCGCTTTTCTTTTTCCTCTCCCTCGTTTTTTTTCGCTCTCTTGCTCTCCCATCTAGTTTCGTTTCTTTTGCCTCTCCTCTGCTTTCTTTCTCTCTCTTGCTTCTCCCAGGCTCTTGCCTTTTTCTCTTCTCTTGCGCTCGGCTCTCCCCTTCTACCTAACCCGATAAGGACGAGCGGACACGTCATGACAAGCTCGCGGCGGAGGGGGGGGGCTACCGACGGGCGCGGCGCAGGGCAGCATACGCACGGCGCGGCGGATACTCCGGCGGCGACGCCGCGGGTTGGCACGAAGCGATAATACCGATCCTGTGTCTGCGCGGTGACGAAAAAGAAGTAGGGATGAAGGGGAAGGAGGGATGTGGGGTTATGGATAGTGAAGGCGATGAAAGAAGCGGTGACGTGGGTGCCCGGTGGTGTATTTATAGGGGCGGGCGGTCTGATGTGATGCCGACGGCGACCGGCGAACGCGACTCGGCGAAACGCGCGCAGCCTGCGTGAACCCCGCATGTTCATATTAGTAAAAACATGAGCTATAAGACCGGCGCGGAAGCTCTATTAATAAATGCACGCGCACGACTGAACGAAAAACTGATGCGGCGGAGCGGGACAGGAAGAGTTGGGGCGGAGCTGGCGCGCGAGGTGCAGAGAGGCCACTCCGACGTGACATTGCGCTATGTGCGCTGGCGGAGCTCCACATCTGGGCTCTGAGCGCGGGCACGAAGGGCACGAATGTTGGACCGCTGGCGCGTGCGGCGTTTTTCGGACTAAAGGCGAAACTGACGACGGGCCTATGGAATGTGATCCCTTCCCTGCCTTATCGGGTATACACCTCCTCTCGTAATACTATGACACCTCTCGCGCTGGTGCCGGTGAGTTTACAGTTAATATAGCTCATAGATTAAAACGGCCTCGCGAGTGAGGGGGCGGGTCGCCCGGGCTGAGGGAGTGACCACTTCCTGTAGGGGCGCAGCGCCCGCGAAGCCGCTTCCGTCGCGGACGCTCCTTGGAGCGTGGGATCCATAAAACTCTCAACACTGCGAGGCCCACGCCCGGACTACCCCAGGTCTGCAGAGACTTGTCGATAAATTATGTGTCAGTCTAGGTCCGGAAATTCGCCGACAACCCCGTTCAGGATCTGTGTGGCGTTTTTGGACTGTGCGAAGGCCCCACACCAGATAAGTCCACAGCAGCCATGCGCGCGCCTCTCATCACATTGGCATCTCTGGCGGACACCTGGGCTCGAACAGAAAGACCAGTCAGCGGGGATATTCACTTAGTGACAAATTTCTCCGTCTGGCGGGCTTTTCTACTGGGTGTCGTTCCTTTTCCTTACTCGTTCTTTTCTTGTCTCTCCCCTATCGATGCGCGCGGTTCCATACTGCATGGGACCCGTACGCCGAACCAAATCGCCCGTGGCCGGCCCCACAGATGTAGGAAAGAAGGGAGGAGAAGAAGGAGAAGAAAAAAATATGAAGACGATTCTGAAGTTGTGTTTAGGATTCCTGAAATGTGGGGATAAGTCTTGCGGGCCATAGTAGCTTGTGATAGTCTAGGTTGGTGCGTAAAAATAATGTGTAGGCGTTGTACGTGGGGTAGGAAAGTTTGAAATGTTGAGCGAAAAGTTTGGAGAAGGCTTGCGCAGCAGCGGCGCTACGGGCTTCGGGGAAAATTTAATGAGGGAGCGGCGCGCACGGGCGGCCGAGGGATGGCAGCGCGGCGACGCGCGGGCGTGGCGGACGGCGCGCGGCCAGGGCTTGGGGCGGCCGGCCGTGCCGGCAGGGAGGAGCTGGGCTAGGACCACGTCGGAGCCCTAGTAGTGCAATGAACAGTGTTCTTTTTCTGTATTTTTTTCCCATTTTAGTCTATTTATATATAAATTTGGATGTGCTATTGAAATTCACTAACTATTTTTGGACCAAATACATGGATTGTTTACTCAATAATTTTGGTTATGCACAACTAATGAGAATATTCAGCGACCCTCCCTCTAGGAATTTCATATAATTGCTACTAGTAATTTGTTAATATAATTTATTTTGAATTTGTTTTAAAATTAGGATTTGATGCTTATGTTATGCCATTTGTTTGAGTCTATTTTAAATCTGATGTGATTACAAATGATTGGGCTCGTACTCTCACACACTCCATACGATCGATGATTTTTAATTATACTTTCCATGCTACTCTTTAATATAATCGTTATTTATATGGATAATATTTATTCTTTAACCAAAATCTTGATTTTCAGGTTAATCCTAATTAATTTTCCTCTATTGTTTGAGCCGTATTAGCAAATTCCGAAATTCAAATCCAATCAAATTCATCGAACTTAAAATCTCTCTTGGTAGACAAGTTGATGCACCAAATTTACTTTTAAATATAGATTTTTTGGATTAAATAGCCCGTATTTTTAGAAGTTTTTGATTTTGAATCACGGCGCGTGAATTTCAGCGGGTGTTACAGCTTGTGTTTATAAGTATGCCGCCTTAGAGTGAGTGC
>CM020185.1:7010869-7057134 GCA_009805545.1 Oryza longistaminata | reverse complement strand
AAGAACTATCAACGATATAAAGATGAAATATATTACTTCACAAATATATAGATGCAGTGTTAAACTAGATCTATAATATAAATATCAAATCAACCATCTTTAAATGTTCATCTTTTCAAATTATTTTTAAATTATATATCCAATTTGTGATCCCGTTGTATTCCTTTAATTAAATAAAATATTTGCGTCTTATAAAATTTATACTGCGGTTCTAAATACATCACCACATCTCAGGCTAATATATGATAATTAATGTAATGATAATTTTAAAATAATTTCATATCATATTTTAGGTTGTAAAATACCACTTGATAAATATACTATGTAATTGATAAATAAGTTTGGAAGAATAAACACATCCTTTAAATTAGTAAAAGTGTATCATGTTGTTGTGAATAGTAGGTGTTCAAAACAAATCAGGTGTTAAACTATAGGTATTTGTTAAAATATAAACGATAATATAATTTTCTGGAGATTATCGTGATAGTATGTCTCTCTTTGGCTATTTATTTAACTACCACCGGGTGATGGACCTCGCTTCTTTTTGAATGAGAGTATTCTAGCTATACTATAAAAATTGAGTAGTAATGATTAAAGTCTTAAACATATCGTGTCTACTCTATACCACAAATCTATTCAAAACTTAAAATACAAATATCTCGTCACCTTTATCTTTTCTTTATCCTTCCCTAGGGTCACCAAGCATAAACAACAGAGTGTGCTATGCTATCGTAAGTATAACAGGGGCATATATAGGCTGAATTAAGACGGTCCCAGTGTGCCAATGCAATACTACATAAAGATATGTAGTAAATTAGACATTAAAATTGTGCTCCAAGTTTATCTCGATGAAGCACGTGCACGGCTATCTCGATAGAGACCCATCATTCAAGGCAGTAGAGTAAGAAAATCTGGATGACTATGACTAGCTTCACCCAGAATTCATGTTTAACTTTAAATGGTTTAATTTTAATGGTGTATCCTATTAATCGGTAGAAGTGGCATTTTTAGAATATTTATATATGGATTTGGAAATAAGTGAGACAAGTATATAGTCTCATCTATTAATAGGTACTCAACTTTTAAAATAGTGATAATAAGTTTGTGTGACTGTAAAAGAATTTATACGTAACTAGGACAAAATAATATTTTTTAGTCTGACATACATTCTTAAGTATATTAAAGTCTACGGGATATCTCACAACGTACAATTGATGAGATATGACTTCTTTTAACATTATTTCATAAAACAGTAAATAAGATGCCCGCGCATCTGCGCGGGCTTTCTTCCTAGTTAATTTAACATGCCTATCATAGCCTATTTATGTGTGTGCTATCTCAAGCTACCATGATCAGATTCGAATAAATGTAATTAACATTTCCAGGGACTACAGTCGTCCATCCACTTACTTAGTATATACTTCCTCCGTTTTTTAATAGACGACGCCGTTGACTTTTTCTTACATCTTTGACCATTCATCTTATTCAAAAATTTTATGCAAATATATAAGATATAAATCACACTTAAAGTACTATGAATGATAAAACAACTCATAACAAAATAAATTATAATTACGTAAATTTTTTGAATAAGACGAAGGGTCAAACATGTGAGAAAAAGTCAACAGCGTCATTTATTAAAAAACGGAGGTAGTATATATATAGTAGTGGTCCATGTAATTCAACAAAATTAAGTTAAGTTTTTCCGGGCAGTCCTGTAATTCTTAGACAGACCCTCTAAAGACATTTATGTAATTATTATGCCATTAAATTTTTCTAAAATACTAGGAGTCGTACGCGGACACCATGGCTTCAGTACAACCACAACCTCTTCATCCCAACCGTTCCGTTCCACTCCCCCATCCTCTTCTTAACACTTCTTCATCCGTGTTTATCTTTTTTTTCGGGGGGAAGAGGGATTTATTAATAACTAATATGATTGCTTCATGTAACCAATTCATCCACTGATGATATACCCATATCCACTAGACAACATTACACTGATTCGTATATATTTTTCTTATACCATCAATAACAAGGTGGTCAATTTATAATATGTACAAATATTACATTTGATAATCAAGGTCGTAGTCCATTGAATATGTATAAATAGTATAATACTAGTACATATGATCCATGGAGTTGGAATCTCAAGACCACATCTCTTGAACCCCACCTATGTTTCACTTGTGATACAACATTTGGCAACTCTTTTTGAAAAAAAAAGGGTAATAACCACTAATAGAGTCACTGTAAGAATGCTTCCTTGTTCTTTAATATATTCATGTCACCTTTAGTTCAGCTGCCTCAACGGAACTGATTCTATATCGAGAACATCCCTGTTGGACAACGTCACACTAATGTGCACTTTTCCCCCATTGCATCAGTAGTGAGGCAGTTCATTGAATTTGTACAAATAGTACATCTAACATGTAAAGTTGAAAATCCAATGAATTGTATCAGTAATCCAACTGCATTGGATTTTTAACTTCACATGTGAGATGTACTATTTCTACAAATTCAATAGGTATTCTTATCAGCGATGTGCATATATTTATGTTCCAGAGCATCAGTAATGAGGCAGTCCATTAAACTTTTAGAAATAGTACATCGACATTTGCGGTTGGATTACTGATACGATTCATTGAACTCCCAACTCCATTTGTTAGATATAGTACTATTTCTATCTCATTACCTCCTCATTGATGTGTGTGTGTTCATATCATTAGTGATGAGACAGTTCATCAAATATATGTAAAAATAGTACATGGAACATGTGGAAGTTGGAACCTTAAGGGTATGTTTAGCTCGCGAAAAGAAAATTTTTGGGTATCACATCGGATGTTCGACCGGATGTTGGAAGGAATTTTCAGACACGAATGAAAAACTAATTTCAGAACTCGCCTGAAAACCGCGAGACGAATTTATTAAGCCTAATTTAGCAGCTAGCGATGCCTCCTTGTTTTTCTTTTCTTTTTTTTTTCTTCTATTGGTTAAATAGGGAGAGGCTAATGAAGATCGAACGGCCCATATTAAATCGATCACCGGAAATAACTCAGGACTCCGATTACCACAAACTTATAGTCTATTTCACACTTCTCGACAAACTCTACGTATCCACGGTTCCTGATCGCCTATTCGAACAACGGTTTAAAAATTGAACTTTTGCGCGCTTGATCTAATATTCCCCGAAATACACTAATCTGAAGCTCGGGCATTACATAAAGATGGATCTGAACCGAGACTAAAGATGGGTATCTTTTTGTCTCAGATTAGGCATGGGGTTGCAAACCGGGACAGAAAAAGATTTCTCCAGTAGTGTGTCGGCACACCTGTCTTATGAATCGGTGAATTAAGTGTCTATAAGTATTATTGTGAGACCCTAGCTTTATTTTACTTCTAAGTAAGGAGGGATGAATTAGGCTTGGTTTGCATATGTTATTCTGAAGACCGATCTGATCTGACGGTGCGGCGCCAATGTGCATGTGCGCGCTGAGCTTTGAATTGTATAGTTTATTTTATAAATCTTTGGGTGGTCTTCTTCTGGAGTTCTGTTCTAGGGTTGGAGTGTTCTACGTGAGGGAGATGCTGTTAACACAGGACAGGACCGTGTTCACTGTCTACTGTTTGTTGTGAAGTCTTTCTGGATTTTATGCACATGATTTCATTAATGCACTTCAGGAGCATTGTTTGTCTGTTTAGTGCTATGTGATGATGGATGGAATTACCTAAATTTGTCCTATTGTACGTGCTAGCAATTACAATCTATAGCTGAAATCTTCTAATTGTTCGTCAGGACAAGTTGGGTGTTGTTTATACTCCATATAATAGTGTGTTTTGACTTGCCTCAATGAATCAAATATTACTGCATTTATGCGTAGATTACTGCGTTCTCATGTTCCGTTGTCCCTCGTAATCTGCCTTGTGTGTGTGTTTGGCCTCATAATGTACCTTGTGTGTATTTGGCGCCACTTATGCCTCCAGTACTCTTGTGAACTTGCTGTTGCTGATTGTCTACCTCCAATGTTTGAATGTGGATTTACTGCAGGAAGCAGCGGCTGCTGGAGAACTTCAATGTTTTCCTCTCTATTGAAAGACACTACCTTGATTTACTTCAATGTTTTCCTCTCTATTAAAAGACACTGCCTTGATTTACTTCCAAGTACTCTAAGAATCATCCTTGATTTTTCATATTTTGTTCTATTGTTCGATCTGCTTTGAATCATATCTGTGGTCTTCAGGCTTGCATATGTTGCTCTGCTGTTCGATTGCTTTTTATCTTTTGTATCAGTTAAACTATATATGTCTCTGGTCCTTTTTTTAGAAAAAAAAAAGGTCAGTTATTTGCTTGCTCATCTCTCTCAATGTAACACACTGTGTCATCACAAACCCTGCTAAAATAGCTAAGCCTTGAATACTGTGCAACCCCCCTCTGTGATATTGCGATGTGAAAGCACACTACTGCATGCAGCAATTAAACTTCTTTGGTGCCTGTTGTCTAAGAAATCATAGTGTACAGCATCTTTGGACCTTTCGATTTGTAGTACAAATGGACGACATAAGGTGTATGGTGCACATTTTAAGATTGTTAATTTGGTGTTCTACAGATCACGACATTGCACGCTTTGCTGCTCTCGGTTTTGCTTCGGGTCTGAAACTAGGAATCCTGTAATGTTACTAGTGTTTAATTAGGAAGAGGTGATGAGCTCTGCAATGCAATCAGAATATTAATCCTGTTGGGCCATGCAGTGCCGTTTTATTTGTTTTTTCTTCTTCTTTTTTTTTTTGAAATTTAGGTCCATTCTCTGCTTTGGTCTTCTTCTTTTTTGACTTTCCCAAATTTTCAAAGAGAGAGCTTCCCTGTGTAGCTCATGAGCTATTGCTCTGTTACTCTGTTACCTACCAGATTATAAGACGTTTTGGCCCTCCACTTTTATCAGATCGATTGTAAGAAGTCCTAGCCCAGCTATACGATATAACCCTTAACTTTTTATTCCTAAACTATCCTCTCCTGCCGACGCCGGTGGCGCGGCTGATTTGCGTCTGCTCCACTGTAGGAAAGGCCTCGGAGGAGAAGGCCACAGTGGCGGACAATGCAGAGGCACCATTAGGTTAAGTCTGGTTCTTTGTTGTGAAGCCAAGTTGAATTGCAGGAGTAGATCGTAAACTGAATTTTGGGTAAAGATTTGTTCTTTTCTAGCACAATGATGAGTAGAACTCAGGATGCCAAGTTGATTAGGAGTATGAATCTTGGCCAGACTATCTTTCGATGAACTTAGCTTTAAGCTTTGCTTGCATCTTGATTAGCTGGAGTATAAGTAGGAGTAGAAATTGAACACATCATAATCTTTAGGGTTGATGGAGGTTCTTGCCTGCTCTTAAGCATGATTCAGTTCTGGAGTTTCTTGCTTGGCATATGGTGAGGCTGTTCACCTGATTATGTTCTGGGGTTTAATATGGTGAGCCTGGGCTGTCTGATAGTATTCTGGGTACTGTAATTATCACCACTGCATGCTAGAAATCTTTATCTTATCTTATCTTATATAGTAAAAACAACAAGCTTTCTTGCATAAGGATATGCCACGTCATGAAAAATATATTGGCCATTGGATAAAAAGTTTGGATAAACAATAGTGATTGGATCAAAATGGTACATGCATTAATAAAAAAATACACAAATGGGCTAAACATATCAGAATTTCCGGAGGCTTCTAGCGCCTCCTCTTAGCCCATGATACAAATCGAGAAAGGGCAAAGACAATAAAGAAAAAAAACAGAGGCTTCCAGTGGTTCCTCTTAAACATATAGTACAAGTACAACTTAATAGCTAAATATATATAGTTGGCTAGATCAATCGATATTTTGTAAATAAATTAACATATATCAAAACCTTCTTTAAAGCTATAAGATAAACTAATAAACCATATACAAAGGTCTTAAATGGGATTAAAAGTCACGCAAAACGTGACTATGTGTGGCTGCTAGTCAGAGTTGATAGGAGTAGTAAGACAAGGTTACCATGTTGTTTTGTGCATTGTACTCCACCAAAAATCGTTACCATATACAACATGTACTCCCTATGATGTGATACTCAAATGCCAATGTCAAAAAAACTTTGAGTACTAGTATACAATACATATTGATGTTTGAGTATTCAATTTTATATCACTTTTTTCTCCCAAATGATTGGATGGACAATTGGTCCATTGATTGGACACTAATGTTCGAAATCCCAATTCATTTGTTCTAAGACTATGCATGCAGTTTGCTATGCTTGGCACTATAGAGCACCAAATACTCCAGGAGTTCTCCACTAGTATGTATGACAATAACCATTATCTATAAATTTGCAATTCTGTATTACAGGCATACGTACAGACGTACTAGTCAATGTACTTGTACTCCAGAAAGGTTGTGCTTGTGAAGTTGTGATTTCTGAGTGCTCCAGGAATTTGTATTTGTCACTTGTGAATTTATATGACATTTCCCTATTTACTCCAGTATATAGCTGAAACATACTAGTGCAAATTAATGTGTAATATACCTCCACTCTTGTGAAATTGTGAAAGTGTGGATTCGAAATCAAGTTTAAAGTTGAAACACATTATTCTGAAATAATTGTAGCAGGAAATTAGTAGACAAATGGCAGCAGGAGTACTGGGAATAGATATGGACGCACAACAGTACATGCTTCTGGAGTATTGATTGGATTAGTTGTGCATGTTTCATTAGGCCACACGAGTACTCCTACTCCTGGGTCTTTGTACTTGTGATTTGTATGACAATTTAAGATACTTGTGTGTTGTCTCGGAAAAGGGAAGATATCTGTACTTGTGATATTTGTAACTGGGTACCCTACATCTGTTTAGCTATGAAGTGTGATTTCGTATCGCTGAAAACTGAACAAACATGTCTACCATTACTGAACATGTTAAACTAGTACCATCACTAACTGAACTATGAACCTGATAACAATATGTGGAGTGGCATGGTTACTTGGGAACTCTACATGTTTGTTCAATTAACCTGAAAAATGAACATCACAATGTGGTAATCCAGTTTTAGACTGGTATTTGTTTGCCAAGAACATAAAATAAATTCAGTCGAAGCATTTGATTTCTGAATATTCCATACATCTACAGTACTATGCAGATTTCAGTACTCCATGATTTTGTGAAGTGGAGTACAATGAACAGCATCTACAGAAGTTTTCAATATAAACATTTAGGAGTGCATGAGTATTTTGCAACAAGTTCAGAAACTTTAGAACAATGAACCGTGAACGATTTCTGACATTTAGAATTTTGCAATAAACAGATCAAGAAGTCAAGAACCATGTCTCCATCCAAACAAAAAAGATCGACATTTCATAAAAAAAGGCTTCTCCTAACATCCGGACTATCGCCGCCTGCATCCTTACAACGTACTCCCTACGTATTTTATTTTAATATATGATGCCGTTGACTTTTTAACAAACGTTTGACCTTTCGTCTTATTAAAAAAAATATGTAATTATCATTTATTTTATTGTGACTTGATTTATCATCAAATGTTCTTTAAGCATGACATAAGTATTTTTGTATTTGCATAAAAAATTTGAATAAGACGAATGGTTAAATGTTAGTTAAAAAGTAAACGGCGTCGTACATTAAAATACGGAGGGAATATATCGTTTCCACCTTCCTCGTCAGCTACGGCTTTGCATCGTCCAGCTTTGTCCTAAGCGACGCCGACTCTACCTTCCTCATCCGCCTCCTCCAAGGCCGTTGTAATCGTCAGGAGGAGTAGCGTTGAGGTTGAGGAGGCATAGCACCATGAAGCTTGAAATGTTGAGGAAGAGGCGTATCGTCGGAAGGAGCAGTGACCTGTCCTGGCGGCGTTCGGCTGGGAAACAGAATCTTGGCGGCGACCTGTCGACAAGGTGTCAAGGTGTGGTGTCCACTGCTCACTATGTATTACACCACATCTTCCCATGTTTCCTGACCTGCAAACATCACTAGCTAGACCATAGAACAAGCTCTTGAGTAGGCAGAGATTTATCCTTCTTGACTTGACGGGTATCGTGAATAGAGACTGGCGTTTTTAGCTAGGACAGAGATGGCAGTTGGGGCTGCGTGAATGGTATTGTCAGTAGGGAGTTGCATATGATATGGTAAGCCACCTTTCCCACCCTGGTTAGAATCTGAAATGGCCCAAAGTATCAAAATGACAATTTTAGACTTGCTCTCTTAGCTACCGAGGATTGTACGTAAGGATGCAGCTTCACATAAACCCAATCTCCCTCGGAGAATTCCCTGAAACTTCTGTTCTTATCAGCATTAGTTTTCAGTTGTCGTTGAGCTCTGTTCAAGTGTTGCTGCAGAATCTGCACCACACTTTTCCTTCCCTTCAACCACTCATCTTGGTCAAGAATATAACAAGCATCAGATCTGATTCCAAAATGACTCGGTGGGTAACCATACAACACCTCGAATGTAGGCTTGAGCAATGCTGAATGGTAAGGTTTGTTAAACCAAAATTCAGCCAGGTATAGCCAAGAACTCCACTAATTAACAGGCATTGCATGTACAAAGCAACGCAAATAAATCTCTAAAGATTGGTTAACCGTCTCGGTTTGGCCACCAACCTGTGGATGGTAAGCAATACTTAACTGTAACTGAGTGCCAGATCTAGTAAACAATTGCTCCCACAACTGGCTAGTAAAATCATTTCTGTTAGAGATGATGAATTTGGGCAGGCCATGCAACTTGTAGGCATTCCATATGAAGGAACTATCAACGTCATAGGTAGAGAAGGGGTGTGATAGAGGAATGAAGTGAGAGTATTTAGAAAATTTGTACACTACCGCAAGAATACAGTTGAACTGCCCTGATTTAGGCAAGCCCTCAATAAAGTCCATTGTAATAACCTGTCATGCCCCATCAGGAACAAGGAGTGGTTGCAGCAAGCTAGGGTATTTGTTCCTACCTGGTTTGGACTGGAGGCAAATACCACACCCTTTGATAGTGGTCTGAATCATCTGTTTCATCTTGGGCCAAGCAAATAATGACTTAATTCTTCTGTAAGTTACAAGAATGCCAGAATGACCCCTCATGGAACTGCTGTGCAATGCATTCATGACTTTGAGTTGTAAATCAACATTGTTACCTAACCAAAATTTTCCTTTGTATTTAATCACACCATTGCATAGAGTGTACGTGGGTCTAGCATTTGCATTAAGGGTTATTTCAGACAGGAATTGTTTAGAAAACTCATAATGAAGGTAACTATCACAAACTTCCTGAAGCCAAACAGGAGCACAGCTTGACACCACCTGCAATTCACAAGTCTCTTCAGTATATCTCCTGGAAAGGGCATCAGCAGCAGCATTACTACCTCCTTTCATGTAGCAAATCTTGAATTGGAAACCCAACAGTTTGGTGAATGCTTTATGTCGCCAGGGAATGTTAAGCCTCTATTCAGTGAGATGCATGAGGCTATGGTGATAAGTGAGAATAACAATCTCAGCATGCTTCAAATAGGACCTCCAGTGATCTATTGCACAAAAAATGGCCAAATATTATTTTTCATAGGTGGAGAAACCTTAGTCTCGATACTCAGAGCCTTGCTGATATATGCAATAGGGCGTCCTTCCTGAGACAACAGCTCCAATTCCACCATCACTAGCATCGGTCTCAATTGTGAATAGTTTGGAAATTTTTGGTAGAGCTAATACTGGAGCTGTGACCAAGGCCTTTTTAAGGGAAATTTCCTGTAATAACCAGCCAATCCTAGGAAGCCCCTTAATTTCTTGACAGTTTTAGGAACTGCCCATTTGACCATCTCCTCAATATTAGATTGATCAGCAGTAATCTCTTGCCCACTGATTGTATGACCTAAGTAAGAAAGCTAGTTTTGAGCAAAAGAGCACTTACTGGGCTTCATTTTCCATTGATGCATTAGAAGTAATTGCAACACTTGCTTCTGATGATTTACATGAGAGTGCATGTCAGGGTTATGTATTAATGTGTCATCAAAGAACACAAGAGCAAACTTCATGAGCACAGGAACAACAGTTTCATTCATAACACCATGGAATGTAGCAGGGGCTCCAGTATATCACAGGAACATCACAGGAAAAAAAAAATCTATGCAGAGCTCTCTTTTTTTCTCGCCCTTTGCATGGAAACGAGGCAAATCATGCCATCAATCAACTAAAGCACATTATTCGATTGATTAATATTGTTTAATTCACTAGTATGTGACGATTTGTAGTGGTGCACCCATTTTCTTCAAAAGATTGCTATGTTTTTCCTTTACTCCATCCAAACACCTATTCACATAAAATTCCTATGTTTTTAAGGCTCTTTCAAATGATTTATGGCTCTTTCAAATGATTCAACTATTGGACTACTCAAAACTTGTAGGATGCATTTTAGGTTTGTGGTATCTGCGGTATATATAAACCGAATTTTCTCCAAAACTAAAATGCACTCTCGAAGGGAACACATAACTGAGCATGCAAATGGGCAACCCATTATCTACATTTTTTTCTCTATCTTCTCTTATTTTCTACAACAAAATTGTGTTCTCTATCTTTTCGAGCTAACGAAGCCATAGCTGAGCATGCACATGAGCAAACAACATTCTTACTATGTTGGAAAAAAAAGTGATGCTACATTGTAACATCCTTCCAATAGGATACATAAATCATTTACATGCAGTTGCATACATAAATTCAATAAAATGTTGACTCAATACAATTCTGCATCCTAATAGCATGTTGAGTCGATGTAGCAAGACAAATTAAAGTTTGATTTCCCAGCATAGGATCAAGCGTTGTAATCATTGTAATGCCCCGAATTTTGAATTAGTATATTTCGGGCAATATTAGAACAAATGCGCAAAAGTTCAACTTTTAAACTGTTGCTCGAATAGGCGATCCGAAACCGTGGATGCGTAGAGCTCGCCGAGTAGTGCAAAATAGACTATAAGTTTATAGTAATCGGAGTCTAGACGAAGTCCCGGGGATCGAATTAATGTGGGCCGTTCGATCTTTATTAGCATCTCTATTTAATCAACTGAAAAAAAAAAGAGAAAAAAAATAGTAACGCTAGCCCTAGCCGCCTCTGTCCATGCGCCCGTGTCGCCGTTGCTGCTCCCTATAGCCGGCGCCGCTTCTACGCCGCCGCCGCTACAGCCGTGGCCGGCCACCGCAACCATCATCATCTGTCGTCACCGGTGAATCCTTTCCGTTTTTCTTCTTTCCGGTGAGCTGCTGCTGTCGACCCGATCCGTTGCTGCTTTGTGCTTTGGTGCTGCTGGGGCTGCTCCTGCTGGCGGTGACGATGAGGTGCTGCTGCTGCTGGTGACGATCAGGAGGAGATGTTCGACTAGAACGGATACCCTCATCTCAATCGGGCGGTAAGCCCCATCTCAATCAGGCACGACGCCCGTCACAAGTTAGAAGTCACTGATATGAAAAGTAATCTCAATCGGGCAAATGGCCCGATGAACCTATCTCAATCGGGCCCATCTCAATCGGGCAAATGGCCTGATGAACCTATCTCAATCGGGCCCTAATTGAAGCCCGTCACCGACAGCTTTGACACAGTCTACCAGTCAAACTATAGCCCGTAACAGATGACCTATCTCAATCGGGCCACAAATAGAGCCCGTCACAGATGACTGCTAACCTCAATCGGGCCTAAACTAGAGCACGTCACAGATGACACTCATCTCAATCGGGTCTAAACTACAGCCCATCACAGATGATTGCTGACCTCAATCGGGCCTAAACTAGAGCCTGTCACAGATGACTACTGACCTCAATTGGGCCTAAACTAGAGTCCGTCACAGATGACCATCATCTCAATTGGGCATTTAGTTACGGCCCGTCTCAGATGACTATAATCAAAAAATAAATAAATTTTGTTTTTTGGCTAGCCTCAAGCCTTTGCTAGCCATGCCGCTGCAAAAATGACAGAAACAAACACAGATATCCAATATCCCCAGATCTCCGACATCACCCATTCATATACATATGCATTCACATACACAGACATCAATATATTTCACACAAGCACACATTCACAGCCATCTCATATTTCACATCCATTCACATATTTCACATCCATTCAAATATTTATCATATTTCACCTACAAAACCGAGTTAATTGAATCAAATATTTATTTAGCAAGTCTTAACATAAACATATGAAATATATACATAAATATAAGCATCACAATTACATAATAAGTGATCATCATTGCCTAAACATAAAAGTTCAACATTGTTCATCATTTTATTTTAAGCCTAAACATTCCTTTAGGGTTAATTATTTCGCAGAGGATGAAGCTGGCTATCTCCTCGCGAACCTCCTCAAAGCTGGTAGGCAGAGACTTGGTTATTGTGCCCTACATTGTCATAATTCGAGATTAGTTAATCGATCATATATAAGTACTAACATGTAGTTACTCTATCACAATTGAGACCACCGACTTCAAAATCAGCCAAAGTCTTCACCTTTTCTCTGTACAGAAGGCGCATGTTGTGGCACACATGGAATCCGCACTAGTCACCTATTTGTTGCTTCACCGGGAAGACTTTTTTGTGGATGAGGGTGTCATGTCCTGTCTTCCTGAGGCCTCCTCTTTGCACGTATTGGGCCCACGCTTCATCTATCGCTAGTTGAATTGGGGTCCAATCATATGCGTTCTTATCAATTATGGAGTTCAGGTAGTGACATGTACTCCACTTAGGTGTTATGACCAGAAAGATCCAATGGGCACTGCGGCATTAATATAGTGAAAGTTAATTAAGTACTGAAGGAATGTGTCATGCTGTTGTGTATATTTAGCTAACACACTTACTATTGATTATAGGCGCACATAATGTACTCCTTGTCTCGGCGGGACCACAAGGTGTCGTAGATGTAGTTGACCATTCCTTGACGGTCATTCTGGAGATTTGTGACAGTGACCACTTGTGGATCAAGGAAGGCAACTTCCGGTGCATTCTTCTGACACCATTGCCAACTTAACCTACACACAAGATAAACGATCTTGTAAGCGAGTTAAACTGATTGTTATTACCAGATTGAGTTGGGCGACAATACTTACAAGGAGTAGCACTTAAGGAGGCTTGTGTCCACCGCTCGGAGCCTGTAGAGGTCGAATAGATCCTTGAAGTCGACCACGATATAATTTGTTGGACCAAGGAATGGCTTTCCATCGTGCTCTCTAAGGATTCCAGTCGTGTTAGGGGTCGTCACCTCTCCAGGATCTGTACTAGTGTTCAGGGGGCACAGGAAGCAGGAGAGGAAAGAGAAGAAAAGTTGGGGATTTTTTTGGGATTCCACAAATTCCCCTCAAATTTATTTTCCTCCTCTGTAAGGGTAACTCCTCTTGGTCCATGGTAGTTAATTTTCATGTGGGAACCGATCGGATTACCGGTCGGGTGTTTTTAGTTGTTGTTTATGGGTTGACAATAGTATTTTTAAATCTGGAATTAAACCGTTAGGATTTAGATTAGTTGTCATAAATAAAGTTTGCAGTCATCGTCGATATCTTTCTAACGCCGCTGGTTTCACTCGATTCCGACAAACGGTTTAGGAGAAACAACAAAAACAGTACTGTTGACCGGGTCTGGAAATCAGGACAGCAATTCGTTTTCCTTAATCTGGGATTTATAGAGGCATAATCTGATTTTTCTCCCAACATGAAAGTTGTATACAATTTTATCTAGATGTCCAAAGTTGTATTATTTGCTAGATTCTATTAGACGGTTTGTGAGTTACGCATAAAACAGTAATAGAACAGCTATAGGTTATTTAATACAAATCGGTAAAAAAATTATATATCCTGTGTTTCGATTTTAGTAAATATCCTTGTAACTATGATTAGTTGGATATAGTGGTTTATGCGTAGTTTTTCTCCACAGGTGTGGAGGGTTCCAACGTTGGAGGAGTTGAGTCGGATTATCGAAGTAGTTAAGGCAAGTAAAAGACGAACTTGTGTGATGTGTAAACTATGTTTCTTGTTTGGTTCACTTACCCACTTATTATTCGAAAACTTACTATTTTTAATTGCGTGGTTTTGGTATTATGCTACATATTCATGTTTCACTTCATGTTCAAGTTCACGACGTTATCCATGTTTTATTATTCGGGATGTTTTTGTTTACATTATTCAAGTACCATGCGTAGTTATGGGAGTGCAATTTGGATCTTTATTCATGATCCTTGAGAAGCGTCGATCACGCTTTCTCGGCTTACCGGTAATGCTAAGAGGATATTCATACCTGCCCGGGAGGGAACTACTATGTTTTGACTTTATTGTTTTAGAATAAAGTAACTACAATCTTTCATATTGGTTTCTTATTGCATTAAACCCGTGTATGTTTTACTAGTTCAATATTGTACTTGCTGAGTATTCTTTACTCACTTTTGTTTTTAATTTGGTTTTTAGGTACCTAATGACATTGATCGGCATGGGGCGGGAGTAGCACCCTTGGACTACACATTATTATTGCACACAATTGAAATTTAGTTTTAGACTATGTTTCTGCTTAGCACAAGTTCTGTGTAGAATTTGTAAAGGTCATTTAAAGCTCTGGTGCTTATTTTCACGTGGAATTTGTGGAGCTAGCTACGATGGTTTGGATTATATCGTTATTGAGTTATCTTATAACTGCTTGTCGTGGATGTCCATATTTTTAGGGGAGAAATTCCTAATAATTTTGGGAGTAAGTGGTTTTTGAGCGCATTTTGGTGTGGCACTCCAGATACGTGGTTACCTGGCGTGTTACAATCATATCAAGAGGGCATGCAAAATAGTGATGCATTGATTGTGTTGAAATACAATTTGCAAGACCATCATTCAATACAAAACATATGTGAAAAATTTGCAAAAGATATCCACATAAAACAAAAATATCTCAAAGCTAACAAGAAGTATACATAAAGATTAGACAATTTAATTTCTTAGGCCAAAGTGTTAAATTTGAGGTAGTAGCAAATTCACAAATATAAAGGTTAAGAGAGGCCATGCACAAAGATTTTAGGCTCATTAGACATCATATTCATAAATATCTTTAAGGCTAAAAACGTTCGTACACAAATTATTCCCACAAATTATTCCCATCACCATCAGACACCAATTCTACCTAAAATCGTAATATATTGTACATACCATTTACAATTATGACATGACATACTGACGTGAAATATAACATCAATCATTAACACCTCCACATCCACAAACTTTAGGACCAAAAAAAATTTGCACTTCACACCACTAAACAATCTCCAGAACAAAAAAAACAATAGCTAAGAGTACTCCAAGTAGCTAAAATCTTATAACAATTCATGCATCTTGAAAAAACGTTCTACTAGCTTTGCAGTACCTACACATTCATCACAGCATTCATCACAAACACGTCTGTCTTTTCAAATTTAGAGCCACCCGCATCGATCCCAAATCACTTGGCAGAGTAACACGACAGACTTACCCACATCGATCCCAAATCAGTTGGCAGAGTAACACGCCAGACTTCCTAAAGACTCGACAAGATCGTCGTAACGGCCCTCTATTTGCTTGTTGAAAAGCGTACCTATCCACCATGAGGATGTAACACTTATTCTAATATTATAAAAATTGCGCGGTGATGATCTCGTATGTCTCACAGAGCTCTTGATTCTTGCGGTTTATGACTCATGTTGATTCAGGAGATGTACGGGTACCTCACAGTGTAGCTTCCCATCACCGCAAGTTGAAAACGTGAATATTATCAATAACATATTTAAGGGTAGCAGTTAATTATGTTTAGTAAACACTAAGAAAATATTAATTAAGCCCACTAATTTGCTTAGTTAAACCCTACACATTGCAAGGGATTACAAAATCATAACTTCTAATCAAACCTAAAGACAATATATTAGCTAATTTAACATGAGAGGGGAAGACGTATGATTTTATAATTAGGGCTCGATAGACTAATTTATTTATAAAACAATAGAATATCTCATTATTATACAATATCATAAAAACAAGTTAATAGGTTATTATTTATATTATATAAAAAATTAGGTATGATTATATATAATTATTTTGCCTATATATAAATTAAAATAACTACTTACAAACTAATCATTAGTTTTAAGCTACATAACATAACATAAGATACATGTATTTATAAATAGTGAAAGTCACTACTTATTTGAAAACTATTTATAGTAAATTGTGATCATTGAATTCATAACAAGTGTCAATCCTTATTATATTCAAAAATTAATATATATTTATAGGACTATATGTATCATTATATTATCTACATGTATTATTCTTTACATCATCCTGGATTTTATTTTGAGAAAATATCTCTTATGTTATTAAAAACTAGTGCATTGCCTTACACAGTTCTGCACAGAAGATAATTCATGTAAAGTTAGATATAATATATAACTCTGAAATTTTATTATATAGGTATCATTATTAATTATGGCTAATGGGCGACTAGTCGTGCTATTGATGCAAAAACACACACTGGCCTGAGAGGTCTGCTTTAACTCCAGTGCATGTCGAAATCTTGCTTTTGGGTTCAAGGCGTGCCAGCTGGTTTGATCCTATAACCAGTATGGAAAAGAAGCAACAAAGTTAGATGAACGATAGCTGATCGGCTGATTAAGGATTAAGCCGATGAAATCAAATCGAATCGACTCTTGTATAATCAAAACCTTAAATATGTTCCATCGGCTATAAACCGTGTATGTCAATATTGCAAGAATTAGCCAATGATCCAATATTTATAGCAAAACGATAATGTATCAGCTATTACTCTAATACAGATTTATATAATAGTGTTGATCAAATCAAATATACTAAACAAGGTTCAATCTTCAAATATAGTAGTCTAACCAAGATTGAGTCATGCTTAATATATTTTAGAGGATCAATTCTCTTATATAAGTGGCAGATATAGCATGCAACGAGTTAAAAGATAAGATGAAACAACTATATCAGGTAAGATTGGCTGAAACTCCAATACTATTCCAGGCTAGTTTTTGCGGTTCTAGACAAGACTAGGGTTGATGCAACTCAAAGTATGTAAAGAAACCTAAAGGCTAAACAATAAAGTAATTGACCAAGTTTTCAGGATAGTAGATACCTTAGCTAATCTAATCTAGCAAGATAATTTAGCCGATACCAGCATAAACCCTAAAACGAATTACAACTGATATGACCAAATTACGATGCTAAACTAGATTGACTAAAATATATGATAATGATGACTTATAATAAAGAGATTAATACATCTAAAATGACATAATAGCCCTGATAATGCAAACCATTGAGACAAGTTACCTCTTTTTAGAAGATCGAAGTCGATTGTCACACCCAAAAATTTGACAACCCAAATCTCAAGTAGGATGTGTATTAAATCCCTGTCCAGGACCAGCCAGGGTACACAAACGACAATTTGACACAGTTCCACAACTTAGAAAAATAACAAAATAAAACTTATACACAGCGGAAAAACTAAAGAATTGAACTTAAGCTTCACGACCAAAGCAAAGCTTCCTCCATTGACCACACAGGCAACCCTCGCCGTCCGGAACAAGCTCAATCCTCGGAGAACTCATCATCTGAACCAACTTCTGCTTCGGGGGGGGGGGGGGGGGGGATTAAGCAAGACTGAGTACCAACGACCGTACTCAAGAAGTCATACCAACGGGACGGTATGATGCAAGGATATTGGATATTCAAGGAATGGCTCAAAGGATAGTTTGCAATAAAAGCAGCATTTATAAATCATAATTTGAAAGGAATAAAAACATAATAACTAATTAAGCAGTATTAACATCATCACTATCCAACGCTATATCCACGTTGCAATAGGCCCAACCAAAACCACCTGAACTACACCAGTTCTAAAAGTCAAATTATTAAGTGGGACTAATCACGGTGAGCTGGTTGACCGCCCAATAACTGCAGGCAAAGCAATTCGAATAGTTTTACTCTGATCAGAGGTGTACAACTTTCCTCACAAGACACGATTCCACACATGTTACCATGCCCCGAAGTACCACCGAGATACTGCAAAGGGGGAAATCGTGACAAAACCCATCATATAACTCTCCCTAACCGAACATACCCACCTCAGGTTTCACCCTCTCCTTATGACAAGTCGGGTAGTCCCCTCTCGTGCCTAGGTAAATCCGGCTATAGCAGAGACCAAAATCCAGGTCCGAAATGTACCATCTCCTCTACTCTTGCCATGGTATGTCAGCTAGTTTAAGACTTTAAGTTATACTCTAGATTCAGCCTGGAGCCCATCTGGCCTGTGGTGAGTACGAGTATATCTTCCAGGGATTCCCGAGAACCGGTCCTTAATTGTCATGGGCACAACTTCCAGAAAATCATGCATGTACCCACGACCCACCATTAAAGAAAATGTTAGTTTAATTAAACCACAACCATGGTCGTACAACAAAATATAATTAAGGACTAAATTATAATGAATCACATTGTGAGCTAGTTGGTCTAAGCATAGCTAAGCATTCCTAAACCAATCATCTAGTCAATTATAACCCAATTCATCAATGGCATAAGATGTTCAAAATCTGAGAATAATAGGCATCCATTCCACATGACATTCCAAAACAATGCAATTTGATAGAAAACAGGGGATTTTGTAAAATAGGCTCAATATGATCAATGATGTATGTATGACTTGCCTTGCTCCTGAGCTAACTGAACCTCGGCAACCACTTCGAAATAAACTGGATCACCGGAACTAATGGAATCTAAATGACAAACAAAGCACATAAGAAATACAAGCAATAAGGCTACTGAAACAGCAAAAGAAACCAATTTTAATGGATTCTAGACATTTTAATGGATTCACTGCAATTTGAATGGATTAAACGGAGCTCGGATTATTTAGTTATGAATTTTACAGGATGAGATGCATTATTACTAACAACCGAAAAACCTTAGTCAATTATTACATATTATTGCCCAAAGATAAAAAGATCAATAGAATTAAACCTCCGGTAAGCAAGCCTCACAAGTTAGCGACTCAACGAGTCAACTTATCGTGTCACGGGACCATCCAAACGGTCAACCGAACCGGCGAACGGAACCGGTGGCTCAGAACGACAATGGGAAAACTTGACACGGTTTACGGTAGAGACTCGGCACGGCAAACGATAGGCCGTTGGGAACTGAGGGATGCACCTAAGGCTTTACAACTTAGCTACCGAGCTACGACACAGCGACAAGCCACGACGACGACGCGTGAGAGCGGCGGCGGCTCGGCTCGGCTCGGCTCGGCAAGGCACGGCCGGCGGCAACAACGACTAGGTACACAGGAGCGGCGGCTAGGACACACGGCAGCGGCGACTAGGACGCACAGCAGCGGCGACTAGGGCGCACGGCCAGCGGCGGCTAGGCGGCGGCGGCACTAGGGCGGCGGCGGCAAAGCGGCTAGGGCGGCGAGGGTTACACCGACGACACTAAAAAGAAAACAACCCTAAAACAGAGAATTACACATAGGCTCCTCACCAAACCGAGATGATCGGCGATGGGAAAACGGCGAGGACGGTCCGGCGGCAACACACAGAGACGACGACAACGTTGGATCAAAACCTAGGACGGAAACAAATTAGAAACATCTAGATAATGGCAATAGCCATGACAAGAAGATAGTGAAACGGATTACTGGCGACACAAGGGCGACGACGGTGATGACGGGAGGCGGCAGCGCGGCTAAGCGGTGGCAGTGGCTAGGGCTAAGCGGTGGCACGGGAGCTCCAATAAATTGGAAAAACAGAAAAACACAGGGGATAGGATGGCTTATATATAGGTGGAGGAAAAGAGGTGGGACTGGAGGGGAGAGAGTCGGCAGGAGATGGAGGGGAGGCCGACTCGGTCTCGGTGGGGAGGGGTGGCGCGCGCGCGGGGAGAGGGGGAGGCGGCGGCCGAGTGGGAGAGGGAGGGGAGGAAAAATAGGAGAGGGAGGATAGGATTAGGACTTTCCTGAAAAGGAAAACAAATACGGTGCCATTTTAGGAAAGGAACGAAAACGGTCCCGCGAACAAAAACGGACACGGTTTGCCATGCAAAACGAAACCGTGGATAGGGAGGGGAGCAAATCGGGCACGATTCACAACCAAAGACGGGAGAGAACAAAATTACTTCAAATCTTGACAACTTAACTAGCAACATTAACTCCGATGCTCTGTAAATTCCGCTTCAAGTTCTATTAATGATTTTAGGAGCAAAGAGAATTCGAAAAAAAATTTCTCCCTGACAATTCCGATTATTAAATATATTGTTAATTTGGGTTTTCTCCTGATTAACCAAAATGATTTCTTTAGACGATTTATTGGCGAATTGGAACTATGGGAAAGGGGAAAACTCCAGGTGTGGCATCGATGCTCTAACTCGAAGCAAGAACTCATCGAAAATAATTAATACAACAGGTGGCGATGCGTTGAAAGTGTTGTATTGATTCCTCCTTTTTTACATGGTCTTGGGTTTATATTTATAGCCAGAGTACAAACTATGTGCATTATGGATACGACTCAAACTTTTCTAAGTTACAAAAAGGATACGAACAAGTCCACATGACAGACTCTTGCCAAAACTCTAAGAAACCGACATTAAATACCTAATTAATAGATACAATTGCCTAAACGGACTCTTTCCTTGAACGGCAATGCTTTGCAATCCAACTTGGGCCTGTATTCGTATCGGCTTGTGTTTTGCCTCATCGCCTCAATCCTAGTTCATTTCTATTTCCAGTCGATATAGCCTCCAGCCGATGCACAATCTGTTTCGGTATGATCCAATCTCCTCCAAATCCGCCTCGGTGTTTATCTCCAAATCCGAGTATATGTTGCTAAATTTCACTGTTAACACGTGCATGGCCTTTTGTCCTTTTGCTCATTTTTTTCTCTTCCCAATTTCTCTCCTCATAAATACTTATGGAATTACCAGCCAATCAATTTGTGAGGCTATGGAAAGATGTACAGGAGAGATTCTTTACGTGATGATGCATGAAGCAAGCGCAACCTAATACAATATTATATGATTTTTGACTTTGTTTTGTCACTGTTTTGTTTGTCTTATTTTGGTTTGTTGTTTAAATTGGTAAAGTTTTTATCAATCGTAACTTTTGCTAGTTATATAGGGCGTATATATTAAAAATGGCAATATCCAGACATCGAGGACTTAATTGATCCCCCCTTCCTGGCGAAAAAATACTACCAGTACAAATTAAAGTTGCCCACATGAGACCCACAGGACACTCACTTTTAAGGTTTCTATTTGCTATTTCTGAGAGAATTTTGTAACAAGTGGTTGTAGCTTCTTTGATGCAAAGACCGAGATTTTTATTCCTTTGAGGGAGGGATTGGAGGGGATTTACTCTACACCTATTGTGGTGTACAATTATTCCCCCTCAATACCCTATAATCCTCTTCGATCCCCTCTAAACCGACCAAGGCCTTATCTAAAAAGGTACTAATTGCTAACGTAAAGCTTAACCAACTTGGAGATTCAAACTAGAATAAGGCCTTGGTCGTTTTTTTCTCTCTGCATTTCTCTCAATTTCTTCTTCGTTTTCCTCTATTCAAGCCGGAGCGGGTCAGTGGCTCGTGTTTTAGCTTTGTGTGGGATGACACACGATGTAAGCGAGCACGTACGGCAGACGAGGCAGTGTAGGATCGAACACAAAAAACCAAGCCTATCAGAGGGAGGTGAATGGTAGGGAAAACCAAAAACCCAAAAACTAAACTTTTAGCGAAAATAAAAGTTACCCTCGAATCGATGGAAATCTCGACGTAGTCCTGTCGCCGCCGGTCGGACCGCTCACACGCCGCCGGTTGAACCACCTTGCTGCCGCCTGAACCCGAAGAAACACAAATCGAAGAACGCTCAAAATAGATGACAACTTTATTGCTTCTCTCTGTGTTTACAAAGTGCAACAACAGCACTCCTTACAAAAAATCTCGACTAAACTCGAAACCCTAACTAAACTATAAACTTCACGCTCTGAAAAGCGATACCGGGAAGCCTCACGCTCCCTCTCTATTTATACCACAAAACCCCCCCTAACTCAAAGTAGATGTAGAACTGCTATTCACAATAGGACTCAATACCTCAATTTCCTTTTTCTCCAAAACCACAGCCGCACCAGCCATGAAAAATCCAGCCGTCACCATGTCGGACTCCTGCAGTCCTGCGACTCCTCGCGTGAGCCGGCTCGGACCAGGCCGACCGCTGCTGCTCCTTACCCGACTCGGCTTACTAGCCAACCGAGCCAACCAATCAGAAACCGTCAACACACATGCATACCGCACGTTAGCTACCCGGCCTGCACACGTGTACATCACGTGCATGCAAACTACACGCTACAGTACATCGAGTACTGTAGCAACCATGCACTCCACCGTACATATGTACATCTCCATCTTTTCTCATTCCTCCTCGCGAACACCGACGCTTGCACGCACACCTTGTGAAGCCCGTTGCGAAGATCTCTCCCACACGGTGTCCATCCACCGTGTGCCATCTTGTATTCAACTTCGTCACCCGGTATCCTTAACCGTCTAGACCTCAACTCCTCCCTGAGTCTAGTCCCGATCCCCGCCGTTGACCGAAGTTGATCTCCAAGAATCCTGACTCTAGTCACCTTTGCACATGGTATTCCGACCGCACTAGACCTCTGCTCCACCCTGAGTATGGTCCCAGTCCTCACCATTGATCAAGGCTGATCTCAAGTCACCTGCACACAATCAGACAAAACAACCGTTTCTGGGGGCACAGATATCACAACCTGACCCACATTAGTCACACGTACTCACACCAACATCCACACATCTATTCAAACCAATTCATTAATTAAATCATTTGCACAGCCAATTGTTCATCACAAATATTAATCATGACAATGATTTCACAGGCAATTGGAGCCGCACGATGCGGACGGGCGCGTTATAGTGTCATCTTGACCACGAATGAGTCTTCAGCACAGAAAACGACAAAGATTGGTCGATATTGGTCATACAGTATCAGAGCTAGAGGTAGTTCACGAGGTTGTGCTTCAGCCTGTCATCAACGAGGACTGTGTTTAGATCCAAAGTTTAGATCCGAACTTCAGTCATTTTCTATCACATCAACCTATCGTACACACAGAATTTTTCAGTCACATCATCTCCAATTTTAACCAAAATCCAAACTTTGGATCCAACTAAACACAGCAGAGGTTGGTGGCGCAGCGTTTCCTGGCGCTCACGAAGACAAACGACAAAGATTGGTAGATATTTTTGAAGTGCCAACCATGTCGTTGAGAAATACCATCGCCCGCTGTCTGCTCTATAGACCAAGTCCTCTGATGCACTACCCTTCTCCACTCCCTCCCCTTTCTTCACTATGCATGTCAAGCTGCCGAGGAAGGACCGGTACAAACAGTCCGTCCTTCAATTCGGAGTTCCCTTCAAGAGCTTGAGGACGTAGGAGACGGATATATATATGTAGCTGCGATGCGGAGGCAGGGATGAACACGACCCGAGCTAGGCTGCAGAATCTGCAGAATAAGCGTCTCTCAACTGTACGCTGTTGAATCTGATGTCGATTTCGGATTTTAGGTTTTTGAACGTTTCAAACAATGTCATATAACTCCCCGCAAAAAAAAAAAAGAAAAACAATGTCATATAACAAAGGTTGGAGACAATTTTCACTAGTGGTGCGAAGTGTTGTAGAACAACTACGTCAACAGATCACCCAGATCCGCTGCCTTCCCTCCCGTAGAAAATGAGGCGCCGAGAAAATGTAGAAGCCCGTATCACTTCCTAATCAATCACACCACAGGAGACAATGAACACAGAATATAGGGGTGGAGCTGTGTACAATGATGGGCACCCATGCCCCTCTATTTATTGGTAGAGAGAGTCTTAGAAATTAATAAGAATGGTTTTATCTCTAAAACCGATTCGGATTGGTCCACAAGTTAGAATCTTACCTCTCCGTGGAGATAATATTCGTAACACGAGGTTCCATGGCTGTCCATCTACATTTTTTTTTTTGGAATAAGTTCACTTTGACCCCCTAAAAAATGGACCGAATCCCTCAATCGCAATACCAGATATGTTGACCCCTTAACTCTTAAAACCGGTGCAACATAACTCCCAGGAAAGTATTGATAGTGGTATTTGCTGACATGGCATCCACGTGGCATCCTAGTCATTAAATAAAAATAAAAATTAAAGTGGAACCCACCTGTCATGCTCCCTTCTCTATCCCCACACGCTCTCTCTCTCTCTATCCCATGTTTCACGGCGGCAGAAGGGGTGCATGGCGCGGCGGGTGGCAAGGGGGTGCGCGGCAGGCAACGGCGGACGGGACGATTCTGACAACGAGGGTGCGGCGGCGACTGGCGGGACGATTCGCTGCGGTGGGTAGGGAGCGAGCCGAGCGCGGTGGCAGACGGGATGATTCCGGCAGCGGAGACGGCGATAGTGGACGGGATGCGTCGGGGGAGATGGGAGCACGCTCCCAGCTGCCGCTCCTCGTCCCTGCTCAGCGTCATGGGCAGTAAGGTGGGCGGTAGCCGCGGCGGCGATGGCGAGGTGGGCAGTAGCCGCGGTGGGCGGGGAGCGATAGCTCGCGTGCCCCAACACGCAGCGGCGACCTGGGCATGATGCGGAGCGGCAGCTGGGGCTCCTCCTCCTCCGACACGGGCCCCCTTCCCGACCACGTCCGCCGCGAGACCACCCCCTTCTTCCTCTTGGACTTGCCACCGGCCGCGCTTGCGGTGGCCTCGCGGAGGCTGGGGAACTTGGCAGCAGGAGCAGAGGGCTTGGTGGCCGCCGGGGCGGCGGCGTTCTTACTCTCCTCCTCCTTGGTGCGCTCGGTGTCCTCCGCCGCGCACATTCCGTCGTGCCACCGCGCCTGGCTCGCTCCTTCCCTACCACAGCCGCCCCGCGTCATTGTCACCGGAATCATCCTGCCAATCGTTGTGTGCCCTCGCTGTTGTAATCATCAAATAGTCCCGTTGCTCTTATAAACCGGCTGGTTTTTAATGGAATCGGGAGTATTGTGGATTTTGGCCGATCAGACAAAGATGGTTTCTCCATATGGTTTCTCCAGTTGTGTTTGTTGGTGATATGGTTTTGCCTTTTTCAAAGCTTACTACGTACGTAATTAAGCTCTCAGTGGGCACGTGGTTATGCACTTATCATTTCATTTGCTCCATCGGTTTACCGAAAGTGATTAGTAAGACGGCATATTGGTTTGCAGCTTTATTCTAGTAATGCAGCTTGTCTTGCTAATTACCATTTGTGACCCTAGCTTCCTAACACCATTAACCTTAAATAATCAATATATTACGTGACAACGTTGCACACAAGCTTTCTTTAGTACACATAAGTTTTATAAGGAAACAAAATTATAGAATGAAACAATTTCAGCCAAGAAAGCTTTCACCTGAGATGGACTAAACCTAAGGTAGAAGAATCATTTGGATCTACAAATAAGAAGAAAAAAAAAGCCAGCTGTATGCAAAGGATTTATCTGCTTATGAAGTTGTGCTTCTCATGTATAGGTCCATGAAGCCATAAATTGAAGATTATAAAAATTCTGCAGGTAAATAAATATACATCTTATCAGAATGATGTATAGTTGACCATATTGACAACTGAACTAACTTTGCAAGCCCAGTGCATTCCAAAAACATAAAAGAATCCTAGTCCATCCAATGATTTATTATATTTCCATTAGACAATAAATTAATATGAATGATATAAATAGTAGTGTGTTAAAACGCATCAGATATATAGTGTTGCATAAAAATTAGTAATCACCCATTTAACCAAAGTTCAACTTTCTTTCTGCAAAATTCAAGTCATCCAAAAACTACACCAAGAACCCAGTGGGTGATGAGAGAAAGCGCTACTAAACAATGCTAGCCAAATATCAATGATAATGTGAAAGCACTGTTCTAGTGGTATATAATGTGCAATCTGAAATGTCACATTTGAACCAATTCAATAGTAATCTAGAACTGTAAAAATATTTTACTATGAAAACGTACCTATCAATAAATTATTAGTGAGTCTAAAAATCATTGGCCCTAAGAGATAACCTGATGCATTTCACAGATGTAGATAAGAAGTCAATATGTAGTGCTACTTCTAGTGGGC
The DNA here is from genome assembly GCA_009805545.1 of Oryza longistaminata. NCBI lineage: Eukaryota > Viridiplantae > Streptophyta > Magnoliopsida > Poales > Poaceae > Oryza > Oryza longistaminata. The sequence goes on along the minus strand of CM020185.1, from coordinate 7,030,948 downwards.
AATATTTCAAAATAAAGAATCAACCTAAATTTGTGATGCGACATCTCTATTGACAACTCAGATCGCAGAGAACAATGTAAATGCAGCATCAAAGCATATGCATTATCACAACAACAAAGGAATGCAAGATATGTGGTATGCCCATAGCAAGGGTGAAGGCTTTATTATTGGCATCAAGCATTAGTGAGAATGGCCATCATTCGGAGAACTATGTAAATATTAAAGCAAAACTAATGGTTGCATGCAACTTGTGCATAAGTACGTACAACAGCAGCTTTATAAAACAAAAGAGCATACTGATGAGCTGCTTTTCTAGCAGCATTATGAACTTATGGCTTTTCAGCAATCTTCTTTTGGATGACTTCATATGTAGCAAAAAAATTGACTTGAGTACAACTTCTTGGTAGTGCGGCACATTTTCTTGACAGCTGCAGCATGGAAATCCTAAGTATTGCAAGCAAAAATAATTTATACTATAACAGAATTTGAGCATTCAGTAACATCTCTAACAATAGTACATTTTTCTTAACAAAACATCTAGCTGAGCAAGTCAATAAAAACAAACTTATTTGCTTTATGATTACCTTGATATTTCAACACATAATAGAACTTACATGACTACTGAACTCTACAGTAATCCATTAAGACCTTGGTCTAACACCGAAGTTGTTGATACAATAATTGTCATATGAAGCATAGACAAATTTATATGATAGAAACATACTCATATGTTCACTGTGCGACATTGGCATAACCATGTTGGTACAAGCATATTTTAAGCAAAAAAGGGCAACATGTCATATCAGATAAGTCAAGTACCTCAAGATATATTAACGACATCCAATGGGTAGAAACAGTATAAAATTTTATTTGTATGATCTTCCAGCCCCATCCACCCATTGCTTGCATATCATCATTTAGATGGAAGTCACCAAAAGTTTCAGTGTAGGTGTAGCATAAATACTGGTTTCATCAAGTTGATTGTCAATTTATCTACACACCTGGAAGAGAAACCATAATAAGTAGTGACGATATTCAGAAAATAGAACATGGTAAGGCTTCAGTGTTACATAACACAAAATTATCATTCTGATATTATTGATACTCTAGATAATCTTCTTTGTGGATCTTAACATACAAAGTAAAGAACAAGTGCTGAATATATTATTGTGTTAACATATGTTCAATAAAAATATCACAAAAGAAGGAATTAACTTCCTTTATTCGATTGCTAGGCAAAGGGATTAGAAAATCTGATGGCATTGGGTAATCCACCATGGCTTGATAACTTTACAATGAGTTCAACCAATCTGAAAGTTCCCTAATGCCTTTCAGAGTCCTGCCAAAAAATATAACTGATGTACAGTGAATAGAAAAATTACAGACTAGCAATTATTAGATAATGGAATGAAACATCCCAAGACTGGCATAGTATTAATTAGTGTTTGTGTGTGTACTCTTTCGCGCTCCACAAACTGCATCAGTAACAAAGACCGAAAAAAAATCAATAATGCAGGCCAAACATTCTAGGTGTGTTCAGTTCACGCCAAAATTGAAAGTTTGATTGAAATTGAAACGATGTGACGGAAAGTTAAAAGTTTATGTGTGTAGGAAAGTTTTGATGTGATGGAAAAGTTGAAAGTTTGAAGAAAAAGTTTAGAACTAAACAAGGGCTAGTAGTGTGATTGTTCAAAATCCAAATGACTACATGCCAGCACACCATTGAGTGATCCTCTAAAATTGCTTGTTCTTGTTTGATTTCCCTTAAAACATGGTAAAACGTTGACGGTTTGCAAACTCTGGGTGGTCTCTACGGTTCCTTTTCAGGCGGCCGTCAAGGAAGTTTTTAAGCCAGTCAGCGCGCGTCGTCTCGGCGTCGGCGAGAGCCGTCGCGACCGTCCCAGGCCACGCCGCGTGGGTACGTAATTAGCGGCAAATTAATCTCAGCGAGTGTTAATCTCGGGGACTAATCTTTAACACAAAGGAATTGAATTAGTTGCAAATTCGAAACAAAAGGAATACTGTTGCACAAGAGTGCAGCTTAATTAATTGGTAAATAGACAGCTTAATTAATTATCTGGAAATGGCAAGACATCCCTTCCGGACACAGAGGCTTAATTGATTAATTGAAAGAAAACGTACCAACCAACATGCTTCCTGATCCGTCAAACCAACCATGCCTATCTATCTGAATCAGGGTTGATCTTTTTTTTTGAATGGAGGGAGTAATAGTGTTAGGAATATCACATCACAACTTTACCATATGCATGTGCTGTCATATATACGCAAACTGAGTATAGTAATTAACTTGGTTTAAAAAAAAAAGATCATGTCCTTCACTGTAAGTACCCACACGTAAGTGGTATTAAAAAGTGTGGCAGCATACGATTTTTTTTGGTGGCTAATTAATTGTGGCTTGGATTCTAATGGCCTCAGCTTTACTAAAGCTTGGCAGAATCTAGACAACCTCGCATATAAAAGAAAAACAAGAAGATCTAGACAACCTCAGTATATATATGTACCAAACTGCTCCTTTATTAACAGGATGGCTCTTCCACCTTACGCCTGGTCACAGGATCATCTATCTTAACTTAACTTTTTGATTCGTATATTCAATTCGAAGGGCTTTTTAATTTGCCCCCGAGATCTAGGTGAACAGCTATCTTATTTGACTCCGTGTGGGTTGCACGCGATCAGCTAGTAACAAAATCAATTTTTTTTCTGATAGAAGAATGTTAACCCAGATCTGACATAATTAATTGTCCAGCGAAAATATTTTGATTGTACCGTTAATTAATTATTGTTTCCGGCCACAAATTACATCATCCATCACCCCGTACGTCTTACATGCATGATCATCGATCTGATAGAATTAGCTACCTAGATAAGTAATTAATTTGAGTTATTTGTATACTGAACTGCTAGTATTAGTGGCAGTGGCTGATCACTGTGTCGTGCATCGATACCATCATCATCAAGTACCTTTCCCGTATGTGCAGAGGCTCCACGTACATCCACCGCGGCCGCCGTTGTTTCTGACCAAAGACGGAACAAAAGCACACAATCTCGGTTTATTATTACAAAAAAAAAAAATGTTAATTTCCACCGTAGCCTACGCTACTCATCGACTGTGCTAGCTAGCTGTGTACGTCCTCCGTACTATTATATTCTTATAAGTTACTACTTCAATAAGAAAACACATATATAATAAAGCGATAATCCGATATATCATATATCCCATCTGTTTCAGGTAATAAGATGTTCTACTTCAAGTTTGATCAAGTTTATAGAAATAAATAGTACTCCCTCCATCTATTTTTGATAGTCATATTTCAGAATCCGAAAAATTTATTTTTGATAGGCATATTTCAATCCAACAACCTATCATCTTAATAACTTTCTCGGATTTAATGCATGACTCTCCATTCTTCCACACAAGATTGGCTGCATGGGTATCAAAAAAATGTAAATATTAATGAATCGCTTGTTTACGAGGAATAACTAGTAGCATGTTTAAATAGATGATAAGTAGAATTACTTATCCTTGGTCTGTGTACCAAGATGAAATATGACTATCAAAAGTAGATGGAGAGAGTAATACTTTTGACTCAAAATAAATATATCTATCTATCTATTATATACTAAAAGTCCATTAAACTTCCTAGAAACGCTCTCAAGCCGCCACGTGGCACTACTACAAACGCTCCTAAACCGCCATGTGGCAATGTCTAATCTCACCGTCGATTTTCAATTAAATTGGTGGACCCGATAATTTAGACCATTAGATTAGATTAGATGTATTTTATTTAAAAAGAAACTAATACCTTTGGCAGGGAAAAAAACATAAGTACTCCATAAAGTACGTACGTACTATGTAGAAAACAATAAAGCTTAACTTCTTTTCATCGGTTCGCTTGGAAAAGAGCGGCTTACTATAGATTCGTGAGGGAGGAAAAAAAACGTACCAGCCTATTTACGATAAAAAAAATAAAGCCAAAAACCACGTGTCACTGCTACAAACGCTCCTAGACCGCCATGTGGCAATATCTAATCTCGCAGTCGATTTTCAATTAAATTGGTAGACCCGATAATTTAGACCATTAGATTAGATTAGATGTATTTTATTTAAAAAGAAACTAATACCTTACTGTTGGCAGGGAAAAAACATAAATACTCCATAAGTACGTACGTACTATGTAGAAAACAATAAAGCTTAACTTCTCTTCATCGGTTGGCTTGGAAAAGAGCGGCTTACTTACGAATCTACGATTCGTGAGGGAGGAAAAAAAACGTACCAGCGTATTTACGATAAAAAAATAAAGCCAAAAAATATACGTATATAGTACCATCGAAAAAATCAAAAATAGAATTTTCTACATATAAAAATAAAATATATTATTCCACAAATATGCATCAACTAGACCCGTCATAAAAAATATAAAATATCAAATCTAACCGTCGATTTTCACTTAAATTGGTGGCTCCTATACCACCACATGGCGCTCTAATAAATTTAGAATTCTAAAATAAATTTAACAGTTAATTTTCATTTAATTTGATGGACCCATTATATTTTACCATTTAATTTATAATAAAAATAGCCAAACCGATTTATCTCAAAAGGCCCACATAACCCACATAGGTGCATGTAAGTAAGTACGTACTTCATGCACGGCCCCATGTCCATCTTATCTCTTTTCTTTTCTTTTTCGCTCACAACAATAAAAACCAAATTAATTATTCCAACTCATAGATATTAACTCCAGCCTATACATATATATATATGCAAAAATATATATGTACGTACCAGTAATACCAAACTAATATTAATAATTATATACTTAAAAGTCTATTAGACTTTCTACAAACGCTCCTGAACCGTCATGTGGCATCTACAAACGCTTCTAAACCGTCACATGGCACTGTAATAAATTAAAAAAAACTATAAATCCTGAGAAAAGAACATCTAACATCCACTTTCACTTAAATTGATGGGCCCATTATTTTAACCGTCAGATTTAATCTCATATAAACAAAGAGATGGAAAGAAAGACCACGTACCTTCCCCACCTCTCCCCTAAGTCGTTACGTTCGCCCTCTCCCCACGTGCGCCCCTCTCTCTCCCTCCCCTCTGTATAATTCCTTTTTCCTATATTAGCTAACGGGGGAAATTCGATTAAAAAATTTCAACATTTGTAACATCTAAATCATATATCCTGAAAAATAAACATCTACCCTTTAATTTTTATTAAAATTAGTGGACATAATACTTCAAGTCATTAGATTAGATTTATTTTCTCTCATCCTTGAAAATAAGAGGTCCATCCTCCTCTCCGTTTTCTTTGAGGAAATCCTCTACGTTTTTTTCCTCCCATTCTCTCTTTATGAAAGCTTTTGCAACAATAAATTTTAAATAAGCATACTTCTAAATACATAATATTTGCAACAGTAAATTTTAAATTATACTAACTTTTTAACTTTTAAATTATAAGTTCAATTTTTTTATCTATTTGTACCATTGTGTTATTTATGATTAAAATCACAATTAGAATTTAAGACACATGTTGACTATATTTTAAATTGTAAAATTATATTCATTTAAGTTTTGTTGAGAACCTTTACATGTTATTCAAACATATATGAACAATTATTAAAAGAAAGTGACATTATATACTATTTCATCATATATCACTTCACCGGCAAGTATAACTAAAACATATTTATGAACTTCAAAAAGTTCTAAAAATTCTGAATTATGAGAAAAACAAAATATAGATTATACCATAATTTGATGCATCACAAAACATGCATAACTAAAGAAGATTTACTTAAAAAATAATCAGTCAGATCCTAGCTGTTTGTTCACCTATATATCATTCCGAGCTTAAGATAGAAATGACCTATTATGTACCAAATTCTACTTGATAAGGAAATAGAAATTATATGGAAGTAAAGATAAAGCTAAATTTTCTTTCTGTATAACATGATAATACAACGGTAATGTTCAACTTCGGAACAAGCAAGCAAAAGCTGCATGTGTATTTGTCCTGTGTATCTATATATTATATATGAAAAATCCATTAAACTTCCTAGAAAACTCTCAAGCCCACCACGTGAGACTCCTACCAATGCTCCTAAGCTGCCACGTGGCACTCTAACAAATTAGATAAACCTTACAAATTTTGAGAAAAAAAATCCAACCCTCGATTTTCATTTAATTCGGCAGACCCACTATTTTTAAATCATTAGATTAGATTTATTTAAAATACATCTCATTCTCACATGTACAATACGTACTACTATCCACCGGATTGAGAAAAAAAAATCTCCCGAGCATGTACATACTACGCATCGTCCACCCGTCCCTAATAAACTTATCAATAACTAATAAACTTATCAATAATGTTGGATATTTTCTTGAGAAACAAAGTGCGCTCACAACGCACGCACACTCACCCCTACGAATGCACACATGCACACTCTACCCCCTATGAGTACCTCTGAGAGATTGGGCCGACATATTTTGAGATTGACAAAGTCACCATGAGTGCCTCGCTGTCGATGGGTACGTTGTCTACCACTGAAAGAATTTGTCAAGTCTGGGACTTGAACACGAGTGGGCAATTTCCACCACAAGGAACCTAACCAGTTAAGCTATGTTCAATTCAAAATAGTGTTGGATATTAAAATAACCATGATTTTTAAGGTACACTTTTAGAATACTCATATGCCTTTTAAACCAGTGAAACCATTATTTTTAATCGTTAGATCTATCTTATATAAGAAAAACAAGCGCGTATTCATGGTACATCACATTTCAAAAATATTATTGTGCAATTATATTCACATTAGATTGCGTAGAACCTCTTACCCACTCTACATGAAATGTTTATAGATGGATTGTCTCTCAAACTATATCAATCATATTATGCTATATAAAATTTAGTGGAGCTTCATGTCCCACCAAATTCATCCTCTAATAAACCATGATAATATATGTGCAATAAAAAAAAACACACACTTCTTTTGCTTTACACTTACTTTTACTTTCGTTGAAATATTTTCAAAAGAAAATAAGTCTACCTTCTTTTCAAATGATGAAGAAGATTATAAATAACTATATTACTTAAATATAATATAATATAAAGCTAATAGGTTAAAAATTATAAAAGCAACTAATGCTAACAAAAACAATTTACGGAGAAATCGGGGTAGATGTTCTCCGGTTAATATATCGTTTTTAGTGTCTCAAACTTAGCGTACGACACATGCCCGTGCATTTGCGCGGGCTACCTTCCTAGTTTATTATAAAAATATATTTAATTATTAATTTAATAAAATTAATTTGGTAATGTAAATATTACTATAGTATATTTGTATATAAACTTAGTTAAATTTAAAGCAGTTTGTCAAAACATCTTATTACCTGAGACAATCGTATCGTATACGTATGTATATCTTCTGTGCTTTCTCTGACATGCATGTGACTCGCGGAAGCTTAACTAGTGAATTAATAGTGACAGCCATCATTATGTTCTTAGCTAGGATAGCACTCATGAGAATGAGATTAGAACCTAATGACCGATCGATGATGGCACGAAGAGAACAGAGTGTGCCTTCTGCGTAGTTGCGTGTCGCGACGCCGACGCGCGGTTGGTACAAAAGATCGACTTGTTCACAGCCGCATCGATATATCCATCCCACATGGACATACGCCTCCTAGCAACCAGCTGCATGTAGATCGACTGCCTCTCCCGCGAGGGAGTCAGAGCGTTCTTCACTTCTTCTCCTTTGTAATTTTAACCTATCGGATTTTTACTTTACGTATTGAAATATAATTGACAGTTTTCGTTTCAAAAGTATGAGGAAAAAAAAATTAAAGCAACACAAGCATTGCCCAACCGGCAACCACAGCACGAATTGAATCTTGTAGATGAAATCCTCTAAAAAAGTTAGCGACGGTGATCAAGGAGCATTTGTAGTCCCGTATGACACTACGGTAGGTCGTTAGGTGTGGGGCTTAGCTTGGATTATGTTATTAGGGATAAGCGAAAGTAGAAGAGCTAAAGAAGTATTATTGGAGCGAAACAAGACAAAACAAATTAACAAAGTGCACTCTCTTTGAGATTATTATGTTATTAGATATAGATACTCTCTTTGAGATTTTCTTCGGTGCTTGGAACTTACTAATAGGGTCGTCGTTGATTGCACTAGACCCAGATCGCCGCACGTACGTACGCTGGCATCATCGGCTGCAATGCAACCCTTCACGTTAATTTCGCCTCTTTGCCATCGTTATGTTTACTCACACTAATACATACTACCTATCCAACGTTTGACTATTCGTCTTATTCAAAAACTTTACATAATTATCATTTATTTTATTATGACTTGAGTAATCATCTAATGTTCTTTAAGTATGATATAATTATTTTTATATTTGCATAAAACTTTTGAATAAAACGAATGGTCAAACATTGGTTAAAAAGTCAACGGCGTCATACATTAAAATACGGAGGGAGTATTTCATTTTAAAATTTAGTCTTAGATCGACCAAAACCTTCCGGAATCTATGGCGCCGGCCGGCCTGCGACTGCGAGATCAGAGTTTTCCACTTGCAACCATTTATTCATGCATGAAAAGTAAAGTTCGAGAAGCATTAAGGATGAAGAAGCTGGTCGCCATAGGGCATGTTCACTTTGATGACATTTTCAATCTTATCAAACTTTGGTAAAGTTATCAAAAAAGTGACTACATTTTGTTTGCTATCAAATTTTAGTAATTATATAAAAAATCCTGCCAAAATTTTGGGGTAAGGTTTTATTTGACGACGCGCAGTTGGTACAAAGACTCGTTCACAGCCGCATCGATCCATCCCACATCAGAGCGCGTTCTTCTCCTTTGTAATTTTAACATATCGGATTTTTACTTTACGTATTGAAATATAATTGACAGTTTTCGTTTCAAAAGTATGAGGAAAAAAAAATTAAAGCAACACAAGCATTGCCCAACCGGCAACCGCAGCACGAATTGAATCTTGTAGATGAAATCCTCTAAAAAAGTTAGCGACGGTGATCAAGGAGCATTTGTAGTCCCGTATGACTACGGTAGGTCGTTAGGTGTGGTGCTTAGCTTGGATTATGTTATTAGGGATCGATAAGCGAAAGTAGAAGAGCTAAGGAAGGAGTATTATTGGAGCGAACCAAGCCAAACGGAACAAGACAAAAACAAATTAACAAAGTTAATTATTATTACCTCTTTTATTTTCTAACAGTACAGATTAATTACATGTTACAGAAAAAGTATGGAAGTATGGTTAATTAATATGTACGCATTCATATATATACTCCACTTTCACCGGAGAAAAGATGCAATGCTTGAAATGGTGTGTGTGTGCGCACACACACATTCTCTTTGAGATTTTCTTCGGTGCTTGGAACTTGCTAGGAGTAATAATATAGGGTCGTCGTTGATTGCACTAGAGCTCTAGTGCGTCGTCGGCCAGATCGCCGCACGTACACGTACGCTGGCATCATCGGCTGCAACCTTCTTCACGTTAATTTCGCCTCTTGCCATCGTTAAGTTTATTCACGCTTATGTACATATATATTTCATTTTAAAATTTAGTCTTAGATCGACCAAAACCTTCCGGAATCTATGGCGCCGGCCGTCCTGCGAGTTCAGAGTTTCCACTTGCAACCATGGATGCATGCATGAAATTAAAGTAAAGTTCGAGAAGCATTAAGGATGAAGAAGCTGATTAATTATATTATTGGCTGTGCTCATGTTGGGTGGCAGGCGAGGTGAGCAGCCCCAGATAATTTTTATTCTGTGGGGTGTTTTTTATTATCATTATTATTCTTTTTTACCGGCCATGAATTTAGGAGGAGATTTTACCAGATTTTTTTTCGTGGTGTTTTCATGCTTGTTGGCTTCTGCAATTTTTTTTCTGATTTTTGAAAGTAGTACACACGATGATGCGCAGCAGGTTTGAAATTAAGTATCTCAAGGGGGTTAATGATTTTTCATTGAGAGTCATGAGCTAGCTGAGCTCACACTAGTATACTGATTAATTGTTGACTAGTCATCTTAATTGCCATTTCATGGCATGCTTTATTACTTAATTAATTTCGCAAAGAATCGAAGCATCACTTTGCTGCGTTTGTGTGCACTTACTTCCATTGTCCATTGTGGTACACAAATTGAAATTCCTGTCGATTAATTTGAGAAATTCAGATGAGCGTGTGGTGCCGCAAACATTAACTCAGCCCAACAACAGTATAAATCAAACATCAATTAAAATCGTAACAACGCAAAGAACATAACATCAAACACGTGCTAGTAGCTTATTGGCACACTAGGCAACAACAAGATGCATATATATGCTCATGACCTTGACGGCCTTTGACCTCCAGACGCTGACTCGATAGCTAGTTCAACAACAAGGACACTAGCTAACTAGCTATAGCTAGCTTACACCCGACAGATAAAAATATAGTATAACCGAGCACCACAACAATATATATCATCAAACAGTACGCATGCAGCTTATTATAGTAGTATAGTATCCATGGTGAGGATGACCTTGATGCTGGCCTAATTGGTGCCCATGAGACATGGCTGACCTTATTCTTGATGCATATATATATATGAGGTTTTCAACAATAAAGTTACGGGCGCCGGCGGAGAGAGGAGCGCGCGCGAGACACAGCGGCGCGGGCCTCGGCCCTGCTCAGGGCGTTAACCAGGACGAAGATGCTGCTCCAAAGGTAGTCATGCACCATGTCGCCCACAGCGCCGGCGAAGTCGAGGATTTTGTCGAGGTCAAGCAGCAGATCGGAGAGCCGCCGCGCCAGGCGAGCTCTCCTCGCCCTGTCGCCGCCAATGCCATCCGACTCCATCTCCAGGAGCCTCGCGACGCGTCGTGCCCCCGTGGCCACCCGGTCCACTGTCTGAATCATCCACGGGTTCACCTCTCGATCAACATGGTGGCGGAGGCTCATGTCCACCTGCATACATGCATGCCAAAACTAGTGCAATTAACGTACTACCTCCTTTCGATGGGATGAGATACATCCTATAACAATATATCTGGCCTACTCCCTCCGTCCCAAACAAACTCAATCTAGAAATACGATGGGACATAATCTAGTATATATAATGAATTTGGACATGTTTCTGTACAGATTCGTTGTTGTCACACATCTCAATCGTAGATTGGGTTTTTTTAGATAAAGGGAGTAAGTGTGTATTTGTATATGAAACTTTACAAAGATGAATGGATGGTTTTTTTTTTCTTTTTTGTTAAAGATGAGTCGGTATGCATGAGATTTGCCAAACATATTACAAGGAGTAAAATGGCCAAAAGTAGGGGTGCAGGCCATGCGGAAAGTGCTAACAAGGAACAACCCCGGAGAAGCAAACATTAGAGAGACTATTATTGCAGGGGAAAACGAGGAAACAAATGAACTGCAAGGATGTAGAGCTTATAGAAACCAGGATACTCGCCAAAAGACCGCAAAGAGCAATTCTGAAACAAAGCGATGAAACTGCCAAAAATTGAAGTAAGTTTGCCAGAAGTTTACGTACGTACCACACGCTTTGCCAGATTCGCGGGGATCTCCTTAAGCGTAGTGCCCGCTGCTTCACCGAGAGCCATATGATCTTCTTCTGCTGCTGCAGATCGGAGAGGTATCACTGGCTACACTTACCAGGCTCACAGCACCATGTCCACCCTGTGTCTCTCTGAGTATGAGCTTATATGGCCCTCTCTATATATAGCCCAGGACGCAGGCCCCCCGCCCCCACCAACATCAAACATGCCTCACCCTCCCACACTCTCAGTACTCCCTCCCCTTCCCCCTAGCACAGCAGTTGATTACTGACCGTTCAAAAAAAAAGTTGATTAGTCAAACATAAATTAAGTTTTTATTTTTTTTGTAAAAAAAATAATGTCACTGGATTGACATGGTTATGATTTTGTTAGTACAAAACTACAAATTAACATCGAGTGCATGCCAAGCCCCCCTACTATCTTCTTTCCTACTGATTCGGAAGAAAAACAAAAAGGTATGTATATCGCATCATCAATTCATCGAATTTTCATCACAACATGCATTTTCCTTTTTGAAGATGAAATAGAAACTGTACTCACCTAACCAACACATCTACTAGTATCTCTGAACAAGCAGGCATATGTACTCACCTAACCATTACGACCACCAATATATATAATTTCCAAATATTAATTATTTTCATGAATGAATTCAAAACAATTAATGCTGCATACAATTATCTTATAGTTAAGAGGTTGTACACGACTAACTAGCTAGTTGCTGTGATGAGTATGTAACAGAAGATCGATGTGAATGCGCCCACCACTTGATCATCAACCTTTTACAGATTCTCCTTGCTTCCAGGATGCTTTGTATTATGTAACTATCATACTTATTTTTTTTCATTCCTAAACACTAGCTAGCCTTACCACGCACTTTGCAAATATATCTTTTAATTTGTCTGAATGCAGTTTTATCTGAAAATTTATTTTTTCCATAACCACGTATATATAGTATGTACTCACCTGATTACCATTACGACCAACTCTATGATTTCCAAATTATTAACGGGAATGCTCATTGCCGGGCGTCCGGCACGGGGGGAGCCGGATCGGACGCTCCCCCGTGCGCCCTCCCCCACGTGCGTACGGCCCACCCACTTCTCTCTCTTTTTTTAAACAAAACATGTTTCACCTAGTGTATTTACAATGTTTCACTATTTATAGATCTAATGTTGCAGTGAATTAAAATACTCTTTTGCAACAAAAAAACCAACATATTTTGGAAACTCTCTATTAAGAAAACTAGGAAGGTAGCCCGCGCATTCGCGCGGGCATGTGTCGTAGACTATGTTTGAACATCTACAATATATGATTTCTCCATAAATTGTTTTCATTAGCATTGCTTTATAATTTTCTAACCTAGCTATTAGTTATTTTTATAACATGTCATATTTAATTAATCCCTACAATCAATTATTTATAATATTCTTCATCATCTAAAAAGTAGGTAGACATATTTTGTGTTAGAAAACATGTATAGCAAATTAAGTGTAAATTCAAAAGTAAGGTGTTTTTTTAATTGAATGTAGGTTGTCATTGTTTGTTGACGGATGAATTGGGTGGGATATGAGGCTCCACTAAATGCATGGGTTTATATAGTCTAATATTATTGTTTAGTTTGAGAGAGAATCCATATGTGAACATTCTATGTAGAGTGTGGGTGAGACTCCATGCAACTTAGCGTGAATAATATTGCATGAAGAAATATAGTTGTGCAATATATTATTTTGGAAGATGATGTATTATGAATACACACTTGTCTTTTAATATGAGATAAATCTAATGGCTGGAAATAATGGGTTCATCAGTTTAAAAACGCCTAGGAGGATTTATGGGGTAACATGTGGAGACTTTATATCATAAAATAAAATTATAAGTAGAGCTTAAAATTATGGTCTTTTTAATATTTGTTTCTCTCTTTAGTTTAGTAGCTGAAAATAGGGAGGAGACTGGAGAAAAACGAATAGAATAGAACTCGAATCAGGGAGAAGAAAGGGTTCGCAGTGTAATAGTGTTATGTGCATGTGATTGGAGAGGGAGGTGGAGGGTACATTATTTTTTTTTCAATCTTTTGTAAACAATCTAAGTGAGAACCTATGATTTGTTGTTTTCTCATTCTAAGGATCTTTAAGACAAGACATGTGGTGGCTTAAGTTTTTTTATAAAGAGAAAGGTGATCTAATAGTTAAAAATAATGGGTCATCAAATTAAGTGGAAACCAATGTATAGATATATACTCCCTCCATCCACACATATTACTTTTGTCACCAAAACCAAGAAAATATTAAATCATCTTGGATGTTATAAAATCAAGGAGTAAATGCAAGCATGCAAGTATGCAACCAATGAGTATTTAGATGACTCCTCCGGTTCTAATCAAACATTTAATTTATCTCTTCATTTAAGTCTTAAATACATAAAGACTATAAATAGGAACAACTTATTTGGAAAAACTCAAATGTGAAATATGTCTACTTTATTTTTTTCTTTGAATTTCAATTTTTCAAAGTTTTAAAATATCATACGTGGTGACTTAAGGGTGCTATAGAGCATGTTTAATTGATCTTTACTATGTAAAATGATTCAAGAATATCTAATATGTGTTGTCATGTTTTTTAATGTTTTCTTGTTATTTGGTAAGGAGATTTTTTTATTGAGGTAGATTTAATGCGTTCATCTGTTTGAATTATTTATGTCTTTAAATCCAATTTTTAAAATTATAACTCCACTGATTTAAATGAAAATTGATGAAATTATAAGTCCACCAATTTAATTGAAAATTGATGGTTAGATTTGTTTTCTTCATAATATTTTTTATAATTAAATTTTTTATTTATAAAAAAGAAAGGTGAGAGAAAGAATTATTGAAGACGGAGAAAGTGTATATATGTATACTTACGTGCGTGGGGTGGTCGGAAAGGTGGGCCAGCGGGGAGAGGAGAGTTATGCCGGTGGGAGACAGGCGATGGATGTGGATTGTGTTTTTTTTTAAGAAAAAAAAGATAAATCTAATAGTCGAAAATAGATGGTTTACCGATTTATTATAATTCCATGTGGCGGTTTAGTGGTGTTTATAGGCGTACCACGTGGTAGTATAGGAGTGTTTGTATACCTTTAGTATATAATTTTTTTTATTTTTAAATGGTAATTAGGATAACATGCCCTAGAAATTATTCTTTTCCGTAGAAGTTTACCACGGTTGAATCATTAAGTATTTTAAAGACACCATGGATCTAAATTTAAATGTGTTCGCAAATTTGATATTTATTTAGGGTGCTTGTTGTTTAGCCAGTAAAAGATAAATCTAGTAGAGCTTAGCAGGATGAAAACATCGTGCACACCCTCATTTGTAGCAGACCTAATGCTAATTGCATTGATAATCCCTAGCAAGAATAGGTTAGTCTATTTGGATAACCACATTAAAGCAAGCAGCACGCACGTTGAAAACATATTCAACGTTTTGATTTCTCTGCATAGTTGTGGTTTATTATACTCCCACCATCCCAAAATGTTTGACACCGTTGACTTTTTTAGTCATGTTTGACCGTTCGTCTTATTAAAAAAATTTAAGTAATTATTAATTCTTTTCCTATCATTTGATTCACTGTTAAATATACTTCTATGTATATATATAGTTTTACATATTTCATAATATTTTTTGAATAAGACGAACGGTCAAACATGTTTAAAAAAGTCAACGTTGTTAGGGACGGAATGAGTATAATTTAGTAACTTAAGTTTTTATATGGGGTTGCTAGCTATAATAGGAAATTCACGTACTTACCACAGAGGGAGGAGTACGTATATATAGAGAGAGAAGATTGATTTTTTATTGGAAACAGATCCTTGAGATATATCTAATTGTTAGAAATAATAGATTCATCGGTTTATAAGTTATAACGGATGGTCAGATTTTTTTCTTTTTTCTCATAATTTTAAAGATTTTTTCTAATTTATTAGCGTGCGACATGACGGCTTAGGAGAGTATGTAGGATGTCACGTGACGACTTGAGTGTGTTTGTAGGAAGTTTAATGGACTTGTGCGTAGAATACAACTCGAAATAACATATATTTTTTACAACTATTAGCTGAAATTATTAATTTGGTTTCTATCTCATGAGAGTGAAAAAAAGAAAAAAGAAAAGAAAGGAAGGGGGGACACGTACGTACGAAGTATATACGTACATGCACGTACACGTACGGATGGATCGATATAGAACGTGGCGCTTTCTAAATATAAATCTATTTGGTATTTTTTTAGTTAGATCTAACGGTTAGAAAATATGGGTCCACCAGATTAAATGAAAATCAATGGTTAGATATTTTATCTTTTTTAGAATTTATCTAATTTATTAGAGCGCCACTTGGCGGCATAGGAGCATTTGTAGGGATGACATGTGGCGGTTTAAGAGCGTTTGTAGAAATTTTAATGGACTTTTAATATATAATAGATAGATTTGGTTTATTTTTTGGTCTACAAAAAAGTTTCACCTAGTGTACTCACAATGTTTCACTATCTATAAATCTAATGTGGCAGTGAACGAAACATTCCATTGCAAAAAAAAAACCCATATATTCTGGAAACCCCCTGTTAAGGGAATTTGATTTATTTTTTGTTCCACCGAAAAATTTTTCACCTAGTGTACTCACAATGTTTCACTATGTATAGATTTAATGTTGCAGTGAACTGAAACATTCTTTCGCTATTTGCTGAAACATTATTTGTATATAAGGTAAAATAACACCTGATTTAAACGAGTGAAACATTTTCGATCTGTTTAGTGAAACAATTCCGATATATCTGGTGGAACATCGTGCAACATTTAAAAATAATTCAATAATAAGCTAATTTTTTTTCGTCGTGTGTGGTCTTGTTTTGAAGATTTAATTGTAACGAATTTAATTGTGCAATCGGATCATGATTTGGATAAATAATTTAAGAGAAAAATCAGTTTAAAATAGTTTTGCACGTAAATCGGACGCTGACGTCAGCGCCCGATTTTAAGATGTTTGCATCGGACGCTCGAGCGGGAGGCGTTCCCAATTATTAATTATTTGTTTTCATCAACGAATTTCAGAAAAGATGCAACGGATAATCTTCTACGGATGGAAACGAGTAGCTACTTCTTTTTCTTTGTCCTGCTGAGATATATTGCTGACTTGGAAGGTTCTGGGCTAGCTTAACTTCTGAAGCTAGAAGAAAAAAAAAAGATACTACTAGGTGACAGAGACAGAACTAGCTGCTCTGTGGGCCCCACCTCCAGTATACTCCTGCGTATTATGTACTCTCTCCGTTTCATAATGTAAGACTTTTTAGCACTGTCCACATTCACATAGCTGTCAGTGAATCTAGACAGTGGACTTGCCCATATTTATATTCATTAACATCTATATGAATGTGGATAATGCTATAAAGTCTTATATTATGAAACGGAGGAAGTAAATAACAAAGATTTGGGATTATCGAGTAACATATGTGTGGCCGTCCAATTGAGCGATGCGTGTGCGTGGGAGTAGTAACATAATATTAGTACTATTGTTTTTATAAACTTAGTTAATTCTAAAGCAATTAAACTTTGACCAAAGTGAAAACATATTATAACCTGAAACTGAGGAAGTAACTTAAAAATAAAAAGTCGAATATTGCGTAGCCCATGATCTGAAGACCTCCTCCTTCCCGAACGCGCGTTAATCCCGCGACGACCACGCTGGCCGCCCTTGATTAACTCGATCGGTGGCTGAAGTAGGAGTGAGGTGGCCGCGCACTTCATGATGCGTGTGCAGGCCCTCGATTTGTGCTCTGGCAAGCGGAAGCTGAGGAATAACTGTCACAACGTCGTCGAAACGGACGGCTCATATTCACCCAATTAATTTGATCAACCCTGGATCAAAAAATGTTGCTACTTAGTAGCTAGTGAAGTACTACTATTAGGCTTGTTTTTCCTGATAATTGTAATTAACCTATCGATATATCAGCCCGTAATCAGAGTTGGAACATTATTAGTTAGACAAAAGATGGAAGGATTAGTGGATTACCACTGTAAATCTAAGGCTGGGGGAGCACGTGCACCACATTGACGCACGCTGCGTATATTGGTGTGCTAGATCAGCCGTAGTGATCACTTTATCTTTTTTCCTAAATATTTGGCAGCCCACAATTACAACAGACCACCTTTCCAAATTTACCCCTTGCAGGCTCAGTCAGAGGTTTTTCAATTTTTTTTTATTTTGTGATAAAGGAGCCTGCAACTCTCTGGAAGTCTGGATCGTAGGAGCTTGGACCAGTGCCCACATGTTTCTAGTTCATAGGTCCAGGTTTCCGTTACTATTTTTGGCGCGGTTACCGTACCCCGCGGTAAGGTGGTTACCACGGTAAGCGAGACATACCGTGGTTTCAAAAATTGAGAAGGTTACCGTGCGTGGTAACCGTGGTAACCACATGGTAACCGCGCGGTTTTGTAAACCCTACATAGGTGCACTCTGCACTCACATTTCTAGCCCACTGCTGTGGTTGCTGCATTCCCGCATGTTTCTAGAATGATCAAACATGAAATAATCTAATCAGGGGTATTTTAGTCAGTTATTTGGAAAAAAAATTACATGCTTGAGAAGTGTGGATTGCTCAAGGGTATCATCTACTACTGTATGAGTACAAAATTCCTTGTGTAGTGGCCCCACACCCAACAGGAGTAGGGGTAGTAGTTGCGAGTTGTGTCGGCTTTTGGGACCACTAGACGAGATCTAGTGGAGCCGGGAAACTATTCTAATCCCTCGAGGGGATGTTCCCTCATTTGCTCAAAAACCATCCAAACGGTTATGAAAAATTCTGGAAAAAATTGATAACATTTATACAACACATATATACAACTTCACAAAATCTTAAGTCCAAACTCAACTCACACGTCGAGATATAAAAAAGACAAATTCAGCGTATGAATAGTAGCGTACTATTTATATCTAAATTTGTCTTTTTTGTTTCTCGATGTGTAGATCGAATTTGAACATGAATTTTGGTGGACTAGTAGGTATCATTATACTCTACATTGTCAATTTTTTTCAGAATTTTTCACAACTATTTATATCGAATTTGGAAGAAAAAGGTATACGAGGGAATGTCCCCTCGAGGGATTAGAATCCACTCCCGGAGGAGCCTCGTATTGTTCGTGGACAAACAGAGACACCATGCAAAGCTGGAGTAGGAAATCTACTTCTGAGTTCTGACGGTGACTGATAAGAAGCCGGATCGGCTGACATGTCTGGCCCACAAATTTCATCGATCACACCGTATTAATTACTGGAGTAGCACACGATCATCCGACAGAATTTGACGAGTGTATACGGAGTTATCGCAGCAGAGAAAATTGCTTTTACAGTCTTAGGAAGTAAGTTAAAATACTCGGTTAATAGTGATCACCCTGCTTAATTTGTTAATTAGTGGACTACTACGAGTCACCGGAGACCATGTTCGCGCCTCCCGTCACCCAAAGACAACACGTACATGCAGATCTTGTGACACGCCCCCGTGTAGTGTCACATGTGAAGAACTGTACACTGATGATCAAATTCTCCATTTCTCTACGGCCCTGTTTAGTTTCAAAGTTTTTTTTTTCTAAATTTTCAACTTTTCATCACATCAAACCTTTCATACACACGTAACTTTTCTATCACATCGTACCAATTTCAACCAAACTTTTAAACTTTAGTGTAAACTAAACACAGCCTACGTTGATTCATGATCAAGGCTGCAAAGCTAATTTCTAGATCGGTCAGGCTGACCAAAATTTAGAAAGAATCGTTAATACTAGCTAGCATGCATGAATAATGTGTTGTAACTCACCGTATTTAGTTTAGGCTGGCCTGTCGTAAACTCGTAGCTAGAATGCTGACATCACCATTGCTAACGCACAGCTCAAATCATATGCTACTACACTACTAAAATTTGTTACTAAATTAAAGAATAACAAACAATCTAGTTCTACTATATATCACCTTCTCAAATTAAATTAATTCGCATTTTAGCCACTTTTCTGACTGGCGTAGCTAGATTCCAGTCGATGCATATGTATACGTACGACTGTTAATTAATTTGACCGGCCTAATAACTAAGGGCAAAGCTTCGGTGCATTCTAATTGTAGTATTATACTACAAGTAGAATTAATCTCGACCGTTTATCTTAAAGGGTAGATTAGTAATCTAGTACCCTCTCTATCTACTTTTGATAGTCATATTTCATCTTGGCACACAGACCAAGAATAAGTAATTCTACTTATCATCCATTTAAACATGCTACTAGTGATTCCTCGTAAACAAGCATTTCATTAATATTTACATTTCTTGATGCCCATATAGCCAATCTTGTGGAAGAATGGAGAGTCATGCACTAAATCCGAGAAAGTTATTAAGATGATAGGTTGTTGAGTTAAAATATGCCTATCAAAAATAAATTTTTCAGATTTGAAAA
>CM020185.1:6910276-7003718 GCA_009805545.1 Oryza longistaminata | reverse complement strand
CCGTGCCGCGGGCGGCAGGGTGATGTGAGGGATGGACAAGATGAAAGAAAAAACTAGAAAAATGTATTTTTGGTAGCGCGAAAATTGCATTTGTGCCCTTGCAGCCCTTACAGAGGACGGCAAGGGACCTCAGTGCAAAATGAGCACATCTTGTCGTCCTCCACTTGGGCGGGGGCTATTTCTGTAAATATTTTTGGATGGTATAATATTTTTTAAATATTAAAAAATAAATATTTAAAAATGAAAAAAATTCGGCAGCTACCAGGAAACTGGGCCGTTGCCAGGGCAATGGGCGCAAATAGTTAGGCCCAGCGGCAGCAACAAAGCATCTGGGCATGGTGACAGCAGAAGCAGCTGGGCTGGGCGGCGGCATCTTGCAGGCAACAGGCCGCAGCAAGGGCAAGGCCCAGCGCCCCAGCCAAGCAGGATTCGGTCTTATTGTAAGCGATGCAAATTTAGGGTATTTGCAAATTTGCCACCAGTTTTTTCAATCTTACAATGATGCCACTCGAATGACAGTTCTAGTGGTATTTTTATAATTTTCTAGTAGCAGTCATGCAATAATGATTTTGAGAAGTATTTTTCTACCCTACTAGTTTAATCAAGTTTATAGAAAAATATAATAACATTTTTGACATAAGTGTCGGGTTTCCTTATCAAAGTAAACATTGTATACAAGTTTTAGGTTTATAGACTTTAGGAATAGAAACTTTGTGTGTATAAACTTTAGGCACATAAATTTTATAGGTATGTAAACTTAAAAAATAGGGAATCAAGTGTTTACACCTAAATTTGACACCTATGAATGAAATAGGGGAAAAATGCCAAAGTTTGGAAAGTGTCGGCTTTCCTTCACATGGCCGATCAGACCGCAGGTATGTGGGCGGTCTGACCGCGGCCTGAACTCCGGTCTGACCGCAGGTATGTGGCCGGTCAGACTGTCAGAGTTTGAGCCCGAGTCTGTTTTCGTCGGGTCTCGGGTTCCCTTGCTTGGGAAGGCATGTCCTTTCGTTTCTATCCCGAGTTGGATGTAGAGGAGGGCGTGTAGAGTGCAAGACCAACCCCTATTTAAGGGACAAAGCCAGTTTAATTATAACCCCCGAACATACAATATACTTGAATCACTTTTCTTTTATCTTTACTTTTCAGCTATGTTTTCTATTTTATCCTAGTTTTAGTCCATCTTTGTCGATTTACGCCATAAATTGTCCACCGCCGTTGCGAGAATGCGACACCTTTTGTAGGTTTGTCCTGAAGACCTTCCATTTTGCCCACGAGACGGGTAGTTATCCTTATATCAATCTAAATCGGCGTAGAGACGATTTTGATCTCTAAATCGGCTCCTATAGCCGGTTTAGCCGTTTTCTACGAAACCCATCTTCGAGGCGTAGTTGACGACTCCATATCACCGCAAGGTGTTTAGGTGCTGCGATCGTGCTTGTCAATTTGTCACAAAAGGTTGCCAACATCAATGCATGGCCAAAAAAGGAAATTCGGATATGGCCTAAAAAGGCCAAAAAAAAAAAGACGTATATGTTTTTCCAAAATTCGGATATATCTCTGCGGTTTAAATTAAAAAAAAAGAAATTGTTGTTGACCACGGCTTTGAACGTCAACGTTTAAGCAACACAAGAAGATACGCCAACTCCGAACCTGAGAGCGATCGAGAGGATCAGCCCGTGTCCTGATCGATCCAGGCACACCAAAGTACCAAACCCCTAGCTACATCCTCCGCCGCGGCCGCTGCCGCTGCCGCTGCTTCCCCTTCCGCTGATCCGCCGCCGGCGAGAAGGGTGAGGAGAGCAAAGATGTCGGGTTCCGTGATCGGCCACCGGATGAAGGAGGAGGCCGCGGCTTCGGCGGTGGAGGAAAGGAAGAAGAAGAAGAGGCCTGCAGCAGAGCTCGCCGCGGAGACATCCTCCGAAGAGGAAGCTGCAGCGGGGACGGTGATGACGACGATGCTGACGGCGACGACGTACAGGATGCCGCAGGAGCAGATCGACGCCGTCCTGTCGTGGGAGATCCCCGACGGCGACGTGCAGCCCGCCAACATGGAGAGGATCGACGCCCTGCCCATGCCGGAGCCCCGGAAGCAGATGCTCCGCGCCGCTCGCCTCGGCGTCGCCGCGTGCACGAACCTCATCTACGCCAGGAGGAGGGAGATGCAGCGGTATGTCAGGGAGCAGCTGGAGCTGCGTGGCTACGTCGAGATGGACGATCAGCGCCAGATGATCTTCCCTAATTAAGTTAATTAACTTTTCATTCAAACTTCTAAGGTATAATTATGTGTGTTTGCACC
The DNA here is from genome assembly GCA_009805545.1 of Oryza longistaminata. Classification (NCBI taxonomy): domain Eukaryota; kingdom Viridiplantae; phylum Streptophyta; class Magnoliopsida; order Poales; family Poaceae; genus Oryza; species Oryza longistaminata. Next base: position 7,001,419 of record CM020185.1, on the reverse strand, counting down.
ACCTAGTGTTTGAGCCTATCTATCTTTGTGTTATCTTACCTATGGGATTTGTGTTATCCTCTATGGGATTTGTGAACTGCAATATCTATATTTGTGGGTGCAACATTACCAGTGGCTGTGCGCCTATTGATTATCATGTTATGTGATTTGGATTATGACTAGTGTGTGCCTATTGATACATTGTTATGTTCTACTTTCTCTGTCCCAAAATAATTGGATTTTCACATCAGGTCAAAATACTTTATTTTGGTCAATGTATGCCTTTTATAATGTTTATAATGTTACTGTACTCCACTAATTATCCCCTGCAATTTGCATGTAGCTAGTAACTTGTGTTGCATGTAGCTAGTAACTTGACTACTGTTGTCAGAATGAGCTCCTCCTGCAGATGGCTAGTCAGTTACTGTAAGAGCTCGATAGTCTCTGTCGTGTTTTCCGTGTAACTTTATTCCTTCTGAATATACTCGGATAGCCTCCTTCGGCCTTTCCTAGCGAAAAAAAAATGTTGTCCTGTAGGTGCATGCTTTGTTGTGCATAAACTAAAGCATGCTGCATAGTACTCTACATAGCAAAACGTACACTTGAAATATGCATTTTTTTTTCCTTCTTTCAATGATATGTTTGAGCCAGACTGCTAGCTTCTGTAAAAGCACAAGAATTGCATGATCTGTGTTTGTTTTTGTGAAAGCGCAAGAATTTTATGGTTCAAACATTCTGCTTCGGTATTTTGGAAGAGATTACATAATCTAACTTCTGATATGCCTGTTTTGATTTTCTTTTTGTGGGGAGGTCTGTTTTGAATCTAGATGGGTACCCCGTGCGTTGCTACGGGAGAATTGTGTAGTAGATATGAGTTCTTAAAAAATTTTCTTATCTATTAAACGATTTTTTCATGTGTTTATATATTTTTGTATCTTCATCAATTCTGGCTAAGGTTATAAATGATTTGTGTTGTATGGTGTGCCTTCTGGGAGGAAGAGATGCAATTTACACCCTTGATGAACCATCAAAAGGCTAAAAACAATTGAGGTGATGTGGCTTTCATGAGAGAAGAGAGAATTAGTATTAACTACACTTAGTGAGATAAACTTTATAGATATATAGGATTAGATGTAGTATTTGTTTTCTAGTGTACAATGATAGCTATGTCTAGGGTCTTTCAATTCAGTACGTTAAATGTGTCATTATGTACACTTTTCAGCTATACTAGTACAGGCAGTTAGATGCCAGCTTCTTTTAATTCCAGTTATACCGGTAGAGGCTCAAGCTACTTTCATGTTCAGATATTGTGGTTTCTGGTTTCATTATGGGTAGGGTACTTGAATTTGCGTACAAACTTATTTGATGTATCGATAAAATTTCCAGTTCGAAAGCTATCATGTGGACTTTATTATTCAGCACATTCCATCTCAGCAGGGAGCAACTTTGAATATGTGATAGCTTAAGTGTGCTAAAGCACAAGCATTGTAATAATGTTCTGTTAGCTGCACTTTTCCTTCTGATCCTTTGTTATCAGTAAGGGCTTCTTAGGATCTTGGGAAGGAAGCTCGATCACAAGTGTTTCAGCATTTTGCCAACGGAGCCATCTTAATACTTACTCCCATTAATCCCTCCGTTCAAGTTTGATCGTCATATTTTGGCTTGACACACAGACCAAGGACAGAAAACGCACTTATCATCTTTCTAATCTACTCATTATTGCACTTACATCTTTCTAATCATAATGGCCCATGCATGCACGCAGGGCAATAGAAGACAAATAAAAATGAATTAGTGGGATCCATGTGTCAGCGGCAACCTGTGATGAAAAGTTAAAAATAATAGTAGGACCCACATGTCTGTGAGAGCCATTTCTTCTCTCTCGTTCTTCTCTATCTTCTTCCCTCCTTGTAGGCCAGTGGGTGATACCCGACACCGACAACTCTCACCGACGCTCACGCCTAGAGCGAGGCATCATCACCGAGCTCGTCCTAGCGGCATCGGGACCGGAGGATTGAGTTCGTTGGGGTGTAGAAACTCACCTCATCGTCGGCTGGTGGCGGTGAGGTGGGGAGCCTCCGCCACCACCATTATCAAATGCTAACACGGCGGAGCCAGAAATGTTGCGCGTCTTGGTGAGCTGAGAGACGAAGCCCTATGGGGGGATCGAGCTAGGATTCCCCTCTCGGCTGCCACAACCCAAACCACCACTTGGTCTCCTCACCACGGCCGGCGGGAGTGGCGCCGTGGAGGAGTGCGGGATGAGGATGTTGCTGTTGTCCCTTGCCCCGCAGTCGCCCCCACCCATCGAATGCCGACCAGAGCTCTTCCAACCATGGTTATGCCGCTTGTTTCCACTGCAACTAATTGTTGGGGCAACGAGGTCCACTAGTGGCAGATTTGGTCATGCACAGGGAGGGTGGAGAGATTGGGAGGAATATGAAGAAGGTTGGAGAGAGTCCTCCGGTGATTTCCTTGCCGGCAGCCACCCTCTCTGCCATCCACCATGTTTTCCGCCTCCAACACCGAGTTTTGTCCCCAAATCCTCATTCACCACTACCCTTGAGCACCCCTTCTTGACCTCTAGATCCAGTATGCATGGAGGAGAGTAGGAAATGCACAGGGTAGATTGCTTTGTTCTCTTGCGAAACAGCTGCCAGCAAGCTTGCCAGATCTGCCTTGCACCTCTCAACGCTAGATGCTTCCTCCTAGGCCACCAGCGGCACGTTGTCCATCTCTTCCTACACCCCGTCCTCCGCATCCTCCACGCATGCCTCATCTTGCGCGTCGCGTCAGCACTTCACTTCGGGGATGACGCCGTCGACTCCTTGCATCCCACGTTCGCTGTTGAGTTAGCCAGGAGTGGTGATGTAGTCCCTGACCTCGGTGAGGGCGTGCTACCGTAGACATTAAGGAGGTTATCGTTTTGGGGGCGTGCTACCGTAGACATTAAGGAGGTTACCGCTTTGGGGCCGACATAGTGAGGAGGAGCTCGAGAAGAGGGGGTGGTTGATAGAATTATCCTCTGATATTTGGGCTCCACTAACATTTATTATTTTTCATTATAAAATTGTCGACATGTCAGTACGACCGGACAAAGTCAACATAATAAACTTGAAAAATGTATTCATTTGATTTTTTTTAACAACTTCTACGTACAACCTTTTTACAACAAACATACCATTATAACCGTTTAAAAAGTGCGCTAAAAGAACAAGAAAGTTGAAGTTTCGAGTTAGAGAAAAGAACTCGTTTGAAATCCCAGAAAATCACTTGAAATTCTGTCGGACGGAAGGAGCGGGGGTAAACATTGTCATTTCCACCCCTCCCCTCTCCCTCACCGGCAACGGCAAAGCTCGACAGTCGACACAGCGGCAGTCGCAGACATTCCTCGCGTCACCACCCTCGATGCCGCGATGGCGGCGGGGCCGCTCGCTCCGGCCGCTTCTCCGGCGAGGCCTCCTCGTGGCCGCCGTCTGCGCCGCCTCGCTACTCCTCCTCGTCGTCCTCCACCTCCACGGCCCTGAGCTCCCCTCGTCTTCGACCGCCCGAGCCTCCCCATTCCGGGGCGAGCTCTCCGAGGCGCGGGACTCGGATGACGGGGAGGCGCGGCGGCGGCGGCGGTGGAGGCTGGAGGGGGCGCCTCCACCACCGAGGCCACGTGCGCGACGGTGGAGATGATGGGGGAGGAGGCCGCAGGGCGGGGCTCCCCCGAGGCGGCCAGCCTCCGCGTCCGCGAGCTCATCCGCCGCCACTTCCTCCTCCACGGTGCGTGCGCTCCTCGCTGTGATCCGTGCGCCTCGAAGAGGAGATTCGATCCCCTTTGATCCTTCTGCCGCTCCTGTTTGTGTCCCTGACATGTGGGCCCGGGCCCACCTGTCATGGACTCGGGGTGGCCGATGATCTCTTCCTCCTCTCTGGTGATGAAATGTTTGCGTGGCCTCGTAGTGTGTAGTTCCATGAATCATCAATGGTACTAGCCGGATGCAATGTTTGTTTATTTTGATGCGGATTGCCGTGTCCAACTTGTTGGGTAGAAGAAGAGCTAGTATGAACTTTGGTTTCAATGCTCAAATCGAAACATTGCGGTTAAGCTACTGCAGAAATAGCACCAAGAAGGCAAAAACCCTGCACAAGGTTTACTTGCCAACTCAGCGGAAGATTGTCCTGATAGGCGAATTGAAGATTGTCGTGATGGACGAATCGATACCGACACACTCGTCTACTATGCTGTCTCCGCTTTGCATGCGTAGCTAATTTTCACCTTTTGACCAGGGCTGTTTCTAAATGATCTCTGCTGTTCCCTGTTGTAATTTCTCTGCTACCATCATAAACAGCAAGGCTCGGAACTGTCATCTTGTCTAGAGTCTTTGGCCAGTCAGTTTTGAGTTCCTAGGTCGATTTTGAGGACCCCCAATATTTACTTGTATCAATTAATTTGTCAGGGGCTGCAAGAGTTAGAGAGCTTCCTGCGTATGAGTTCTGCAAACAAGGATTTGTGTTGGGGAAAGCCTCTGAAGCTGGGCTTGGAAATGAAATGTACAAGATATTAACAGCAGCTGCGCTGAGTGTTATGTTAAACCGGTCTCTCATCATCGGGCAAACCAGGCATGTGCATTTACTATCAATTACTTATTTTCCTTATCTATGGGGTTTGGATATGTTGGAGCTATATTTTGACTTTCCTGTGATGATTATATATGAGATATAACTGTAATACATAACAAATTTAAGTTTCTAGTTGGTAACTCCCATCTTTACATGTGATAAAGTAGGCGTGATATCCATCCATCTTGAATCTGTAAAATAGTGTTATGGCAATGATTAGAAATTTAGAGTACTGATGATTGATATTCACTAACATCATACCTTTTGTTTGTTCCTCTATCCGACAGGGGGTTATATCCCTTTGGAGAGTACATTTCTTACACCAATCATTCATTCACTATTGGAGAAGTAAAGCATTTATGGAGGAAAAATCGCTGTGCGAGAACATATGGTAGAGATCTGAGTATGAGAGTCGACAATTTTGAACACCCAACAGAGACTAATGTACTTTGCAGTGACTGGAATAGCTGGAAAGATCCAATCATCTGGTTAGTACTATAGTCTAAGAGTTACAATCTAGTAAAGTCATGTTTTCGACAGTTTGTTTTCTTGACATAACATTGATATGTTCATGATGTGTCTGCATTCGTCCCTTTCAGATATGACTAAACGATATGCCCTGTCATTTTTTTTTGTGCAAATCATGATAAGTAATATATTTAGCTAGACTTAAAGGTCTTGATTATCCCCCATATTAATGTAGATACTATTTCACTTTTTGCATTATTTCACCATGTGCTTATATGCCCATGCTGTCAGTCAAATGGAAAGGCTAACTGAGATTGCATTCTATGTCTGGCACATTGTATGCATTTATGTTTGTTTTTATCCACATCAAGATTCTTTTGTAAGAACAAAATGAAGTGATATTCTGTAGAATATCTGAAGTCTGAACTCCGAATATATTGAATTCCCAGATGTCCATTTCCAACCAAGTTATTGAAGTTGATTATTCTCACCTTTTTAATATGGACACCACAGCACACTAGATACTTAGCCTACAGTGCAGCAAGAAAGTCTGCGTTGAAAATTTTACTTCGGATCAATCTTGTATCTTTTCATTAGACTCATCATTTGCAGGCCTTATAGACACAAGGAGTTACTGAAGTTAGTGGTTTCCATTTTTTTGGCAACAATGTAATACTGTTTTGTATACAAATACTGTTCTAGTTTTAAATAACTATAGCTCATATTCAGCATGTGGTAACTCACATGTGCAAGCATGACCTTTTGCAAATGTTTTGTAAACAGATACTTTGGAAGCACTATGCATCCATGCTGTGGGTTCCTACTGACCTACTGCTACTGTGCTACCCCATATTATGTTTTAATTTCTTTTTCCACTTTCTACATAAAAAGTCAGATACTGGAGCGTAACCATGCTATGAGCAAACTTACTATCTTGAAATAAAAATAAAAGGACTGTATAAAAACATGATGTACTTATCTGTCTGCAATCTCCTGTTAAAATATTGCCATCTACAAGTCATCTTTGCAGTTCTTTTTGATATGAGCAAACAAGTGAGCTGTATAAATATAGAAAGATTGAGGATCCATATTAAAACCAAATGTAATGATTGATGTTCCAAACCATCCATGTTTCGAGAAGGAAATAACAGCCAAGCACTAATTGGAAGAAATAAATGATGCTTGACCATTACTACTAGTACATCTGACATAATCAGCCTCCTAAAACCCCTGAACTCTTTTATTAATTAGCTGTGGGATAGAAAGTCATGCACTTGAATTGTTTTCTGGTTATGTTAGCTGGGAATTTCTTCACATCTTTGTCTTAACAGTTAATTTCCTTACCAAAACTAAATGTAAAAACCAACGCATGCTGACATAGTTTTACTTGTTAATGATGCTAGGTTTGATGGTACAACAGATGCAGTTGGGATCCAATTCTTTCTGAAGAATGCTCATGCTAGAATGAAAACAGCTGCTTCGTCACTCTTTGGATCCCCTGGCTCATTACATGCGAGACCTAATACATTTGGTGAACTTATGCAAGTTATAATATCTCCTTCACAGACAGTTGAAAAGGCAGTTCAATGGGCTTTAAAGGGTTCCAGTCCTGATATTGTATTGCACATGCGCATGATGACAAACAGGTATGAAGCACTATCTGTGGCATAAAGGAAGGAAATAGATGTAAATTTCCACATTCATTTGAAAACATAATAGGATATTGACAAATTTGACGTTGTAAACTTCATGTCAAAAAATAACTGGTTCATCAGTTAGCCTTGAAATATGCTGCTTCCACCTGTAGATGTGAACAGAAACTCTTGGTGCAGTTGTCAACTGAAACATAAGGATCTGTTTGACATTGCAGTTGTTTGTAAAAGCAATTAAATTCCATTTTGATACAGTAATTACTAGTTAGCTGAAAGCATATGTTGCATCATAATGTCAAAATCCCACTTGAATCAGTAAAGATTTGTATGATTAATAGATAGTGTGATTCATTATAGTTCAGCAAACTGGCCTGTCAACCTCTTTTTTTTTTTTCCTTTCCTTCCTGTTGTCTAATTAATAAATATTTAACATTTCTCTTCTATATGTTTACAAGCAGGATTGATTATAAATGTTTCAGAAATTTCAATAAACTAATGCAAATGGTAATGTCTGATTTGATGTTTTTTGCACCTTATCGTTATGAGAACCTCCATCACCTACAAATTACGATTATGCAGATCAAATTTATTAGCGACCTTTCCACGTCATCTGGGTTGAACTGCTGAACATAACTCATTTTTTGACTAGGCCAGTTCGAGCAAGAAAAGCTGCAGTTAATTGTATTAAGAGAGCTATAGAGATTAGTCATTTGAAGGGTACACCTCGGGTAGCAGTAATTTCAGATACACCAGGCTTTGCCAAGGATATAAAGCAAGACATCAGTGAGTTCGCTGAGGTTAGTTACTTTGTCGAATGTTATCTCAAGGACTTTATAGTTTTATTCAAATGTAATGGGTTATGATTAGATAGTTTTCGTAGTTAATTAGCTTGGAATTTCTAAAAGGAAGGGGAATTGATGGTTATGATCTACTTTTTAAGCAGGTGATTTATTTTGATCACAAAAAGTTCTCCAGGAGTTTTGATCTAGAGATAACTGGAAGTGAAAAGGTACAATATACTCTCTTGAAAGATCCATCACTATGTTTGCCACAGTTTCTCAGTGCTGTTTACTGAAAATGTGAGAAGTATCTTCCCGGGTGTTAGATTTATATTAAAAATCTATGTTTCCCCATTCAATTTTCGCAACTAAGCATGCACAATAGGGCAACGACATAATGAAGTACTACCTCCGTTTTTAATGGATGACACCATTGACTTTTGGAATAACAATTGACCATTCGTATTATTAAAAAAATAATATAAATATGCTAAAATATAAGTCATACCTAAAGTTTCTTTAATGGTGAAACATGTCACAACAAAATAAATTTGTATGAATTTTTTGAATAGGACGAATGGTCAAACATGATGTAAAAAGTCAAGAGCGTTATCTATTAAAAAACAGAGGGAGTACACTGGTTACTAATAAAAGTACAGTAGGCCACATAACCGCTGTTTATGCATTGCTTTGCAAATAAACCATGGAAGTATCTTAATATGTGAATTTCATGGTAAAATTTCATTAGCCTGTACCACTCAAGAATCCTGGTCATAAAATTTCCCAGTTAACTGGTATAGGTGAAAGTATGGTATGATGCAGTAACAGGAGTGGTTCTGCAATTTTGTTGACATAATTCAGCCTATCTTATTTTAAATATTTTTCAATAGAGATCTCTGCTAGTTGCTATTACACTTGTAAGAAGCAATTTCCTGCCCAAATTAAGTTCCTTCCTCTGCAGGCTTTGGATTTCCGTTCAAGAGACTGGGGTTCAGCTCCAAGGTGGGCAGCATTTGTTGATTTCTTTCTGGCTTCCCAAGCCAGATATGCAGTGGTCACTGGAGCACACCGACGTGTAGGGACAACCTATGCACAACTCATTGCAGCATTGGCTGCAGCTAACAGATTTGGTGCATATCCCTTTTTTTCATACCCGTTCTAGTAGTATTTTGTATGGAAGAATTCAGTATGAAGAGCGAATTCTAAATTACTGTGCAATTGTCTTGTATCAGGTCGTGAGTCTTCAGGCGCAAACTTCACATTCTTAAGCAGCGTCCACAGCAACCTACTGGTTGACGGACTCTCATCACAGGGTGGCTGGGGCCATATCTGGAACAGATATGCTGGGCCTTTGAGCTGCCAACATCAACAGCACCAATGTGCATTGACCCCACTCCTGGCACCTGCTTGGTGGGACGGCCAATGGCAAAGCCCCATTCCTAGGGATGTGAGGAGATTGCTGGAATATGGAGTCCGGTTATCAAACACAGGAGAGGTGGATGAGAGACACCTCATGTCATACTGTAGGTCAAGGAAAGATCATGTGAAAAGGTACCGTGTTCTTCCTTCATACAATAGCTCAATGCGACTGTAGAATGTGAATGAGACTCGTCAAGTCATGCTCTTTCGGAGAGCGCAGTTTTGCACTACCACTTACCTAAGGAGCTAGTATAGGTTAGGATGGTCAGGCTTTTTGAAATGGCCATGACGCTAATTTTGTAAGGTGGTTCCAATTTTGGTGGGCTGTATCATGTATACCTGGAACTGTCATGTAGGAAAGCTATAGAAAATAGGCTAGACGTCGTTTGAAGGAGTCATCTTGTATTGTTATACATCGCTGTTGTTGCTAATAGTGCAACCAGAGTGTAGTGAAGATAGTAAAATCAAGAATTCAAGAGACGTGAAACTGATGTACTGATGCATAATTGCCATGTGAAATCCTTTATTGGGTATTGTACTCAACTGGAAAACTGTAATGGTGGCCATTTTATTTTTCCAATTAGTAGATGCAATGCAATATTGCCAATGGTGGCCACTGTTTTTCATTTCATTATTATTCACAGTTAAAAGACGGTTTTCTTCCATTGGTAAGTTCAACCCCTGAGTGTTGTTGCGATCGGCATGATTGGCAAATATGTGGTTTTTAGCTGCTTCACAGGGTTGCAGAAAGGAACAGTATAATTCAAATCTGTTTCCATCATGTCCATGTTACTGTGGAGTAGTTGAACACAAGTGAGGCGATGATCAACCTGACTTCATGATCAAATCAATCACCAAATCAGCATTCAAAAGAACCAGAGAAAGTAGACATGTAACTGATGCTTAAACAACTTAATTGAACTCACAAGTGTTGACACAGTGGCCTCCTTTAAGAAAGAACCGTATGTACCACCAGTCCTTCACAAGTTCACAGGCTATACAGGTTTGTAAAAAAAAAAAATGCTTGTTTTAATAATTTGAATTTAGTTGTATAGAAATATAATAACGATAACTGTCACAGCTAGAAATATTAACTTATATTATCCTTGTAGCTGTCCATATAGTATCATAACGTACACAAGAGCCTTATTTTGTTTTTAAACCAATCGTCTTATAACAGCAATAGGAGTTATCTCTGTTGGACGGTACAACTAATTTGAACAAGTTGTCAGCAAGAAGTTAATTTACCATCTCATGAGCAAACAAGAAAACACACCTAATGGCAGCCTAATAAGCCAATCAAGAAACCCTCCAAAGCAAAGATATGAAGCTGTACTGTTTTGGCTCACGTGTGTCTCCATCCATCTTGTCTCCTGCAATTGGAGGACCCCTCATCATGGGGTCCCACTTGAAAGAGACTTTGCCCATTTTGTTTCTCTCCTGCCATAATAACATAATGAAAAGAACTCTTCAAACATATTAACATTAACTATATTGCAATTAAAATTGCTCTATTTTGTAGACAGATACAAAAGCATTTTGTCCTGTGTGCTCCAATCTCCACTCTCCAGAGAACATATATAACGTAGTATATATATGTAATATTCCATGGTATGTTGTGGAAAGGGAACATAGTACAAAAGCACAAGAGAGAATTAAGCATGTTAGGATGCTTCCCAAGAGAACACAACTATGGGGACAGGTCCAACAGCTCTGTGCCTTTGGGAAATCCAAAGCCTAGGCGGACGACATTGTCAATGCCGTACTTGCAGAGACGAGTATATACTACTCTTTGCTCAAATGTTATTTTATCCATCGATCGACAAAAGACTCCAAAAACACCACATTAGAAGAGGATTTCCACACTGCACTAATAGTTTATTAGTACCACCCCCGCAAAAAAAAAAAAAAAGTTTATTAGTACCACATATATGTAAACAATGCACATTAAAGTTTGCAAAAACTTTTATAGGAAAAATAAGATGAAGTAATACGTCTAAATACAACCAAATATGTACCCTTTTAGGGCTCCTTAACGATGTAATTTTTATAGGATTTTCATAGAAATCAGTTTAATTTCCATTAAAAAAACCTCCGTTTACGAATAAAGAGGCCATAGGCTTTGAACATTGATTTTTATTTTTCTAGATATGAGCCTAAAACAGTTATATTTCATATAGTAATTTGGTTAAAGTAGCTACATAATAGAAATTAATTTTCATCTAGAAAAGTAGCAAACACTATTATATTACATTATATTGTAACTATAGTGTAATTACACTTTAATTACAGTGTAAACATTAAACATCAGATATACAAAGTAGCTTCTCTAATTTTTTTCTCCTCTCTTGTTCTCTATCCTTTCTTGTCGCATTTGTACCTAGCATCCTGCCTTTTTGTGCTTGGGCAATGTGAACTACATAGCGAAATCCCAAGCTAAATAATTTCTACAGTTTTAACTTTGTCCAAAATAAATCAATTTTTACTTTGTTATTTCTCATTAGGTTGTCAGCCTCATCTTTTGGCTTATGCTTATGCTTATAAGCTAAAATTTGAATTTTCAACCTTAAATTTAGAGTTGATTTTGGGGTTTTTTCATTATAGTTTATTTTTCAGTTTTTGCTTTTAGATCGCTAATAACACGTATATGAAAGTTTTATTTGCAAATTATTTTTCGTTTGCAAATATATCGTTTCACTTATTCCGTCAATAAGCGAAATGATGGAGTCCTGTAATTCAAGGAGTTTTATCCCTTCAATACCTTTTGCCTATCCACACCCATCAATGCTACTTTCATCTAAATTAGGGCCACTTTGGTCTTTCTTCCTACTTAGGCTGTGTTCGGGAAGAGATGTTCGGAACCTCTCCTCCTTGCACAGAAAACAAGGTTGCTTATTAACATATTATTAATTAATTATTATCTAAAAGAACTTGAAAATGGATTAATATATATATATTTTACAACAACTTTCTTGTAGATTTTTTTTAAAAAAAAACATAATGTTTAGTAGTTCAAGAAGCGTGTGTACAGAAAACATGGGAATAGAGGTTGGGAACTTGGACATAGGAGTAGAACACAGCTTTAAAGTCTCTCCGAATGCGAGAAATTGGTTTATTTTAGGACAATGCGACATATGAAAATGGTCGAAATCGGTAGCATCTCTTTAGAAACAATTCTCAGTCAGTTAGGAATTGACCATATTTATCATTTCAGTATCAACAACAATACGGTGTTGAAAGAAATTCGAAAAAAAAAGCAAATTCTATATATTGCTAGAAATGAAAATGATCAGAAACAATACCACTTAATCATATGGAAATGATATTCAGTCGGTCGGGAATTTGTGTGCTCGTTTTTCATCCTTAGCTCCGGTATGAGAAAGCAGCACACAACCTTTACAGGTATCTAAGCGCGGACCAATAAAACCGGCCATAACAATGGCACGAATCTCAACAATAATAATCCTATATGCCCCAAAAATCGACTGTAGTCAGGACGAAACATATGACCGACATATTCGTAGCAAAAACCTTTTTTCTTGTTTGTTACGGGTGAGGTGCAGGAGAGGCTTTCCTTACTCATATTCTTAACTCTCGAGTCTAAAGAAAAAGAAACCACAAAGCCATTACCCATGGAGATGGATCCAAATCTCTCGAGAAACTTTCGGCCCCCATAGTTTCCTATATATACCATCAGCCACGGCTAAAATTTGAATATTCAAACTCAATTTTAAAATTGATTTTGAAATTTTTCCATCGAAGTTTATTTTTCAATATTGGCATTTTAGTCGCTAAGAAAGCACATATAAAAGTTTTACATATTAAATTATTATTATTATTCTAATACGCCGAATGATGTATTCTCCGCATTTAGCCAATCCATGGGGCCATTCTCCTTGTATATATGCTTTTTTTACTACGAAATTGCAATGCAAATAGCTCCTCATCTTCTGTGCCGATCTCCTGCTTCAACATGTACCTTCCATATATGGTATCAGCTGTCATAATTCCTTACGGCGTCCTTGAGCTATATCTAAAGAAGAGAAAAGATCTCCTCCTATATATTTCTTTAATCAATGGACAATGGTGTCCTAGGGTTTCCTCCCAAGCGAGTCCCTTGTCTCTTCTACTTTGGAAGGCCTCTGGTTTTCTTGTGAGACCTAGTTCACCGGTTTGTCGGAACTTGGAAAGCGTGCCCCGCCAATAGGCCACAGCCAGCACCCAAAAAACAGTACAAGAGGGATTTGGCAAAGAATGTACACCAGCAACAGACCAAAACACTCTTTTGACATGGTGTGCGCAAGCCAACATGATGCCTCCAATAACCAGGCCATTTATCCCCTCTCTTCTTCACAAGTTTGCAACATCTCTTGGCTCCAACCAAGCTGGACAAGGAGGAGAAAACCAAGCTCATATATTAGCTTCAAATTAAGCTTCATCTCACTCTCTCCTCATTAATTGTGAGGTAGAATTCAGAGATAATTTTAGCTAGATTTCTCATTGACAACCTGATCAGTGGATAGAAGAGTGCATTAATTAGTTAGTGGCTTAATTCCAAAGGAGAAGAGAGGTTATTGCATGTACTACTAGCTAGTATACTTGCATACTTCTTTACAAGTGTAGTAGCTAATAAGCTAGATAGAAGTGATCATTTGATCTCCGATGTGTTCGAGCATGGGGACGACGACGATGCTCAACGCCGCCGACATCGCCGGCGGCGGAGCGAAGCTCCAGCAGCAGCAGGCGCCGACCTCGCCGACGGCGTCGGTGTCGGAGTCGAACATCGTGGCGTCGACGGCGTCGGCCGACCCGGAGGCCAACGACGCCCTGGCCGGGCTCCAGGCGCTCCGGTTCGACGGCGGCGGCGACATCGACGACGTGGAGATCCAGTCGCCGGACATCGCCCTCTGGGAGTCCATCTTCGCCGACCAGATCGGCGTCTCCGGCGCCGGCGCCGACTTCCTCCTGTCCATGTCGTCGGCGGCGGCATCGCCGAGGAGGGACTTCATGGCGTGCTCGCCCAAGAGAGACTACATGGTGACGACCTCGTCGCCGAAGAGGGATTACATGGTGACCTCGTCGCCGAAGAGGGACTACATGGTGTCCTCGCCGAAGAGGGAGTACATGGTGACGTCGCCGAGGAGGGAGATGGCGACGTCGCCGAGGAGAGCGACCTTCTCCAACCTCTACACCTCTAGCCATGGCGGCGGCGGCGGCGGTGGTCACCACCTCCACCACCAGAGCTACGTGCATGGCGGCGGGATGGAGGGAGGCGGCGGCGGCCATGGCGCGCAGCCGCAGTACGGCGGCCTCGTCGGCCATGGCAAGGGGAAGGCGCAGAGCCCGCTTCACAAGGTGTACATCAACAACGTCGGCGGCGGCAGCGGCGGCGGCGGCGTCAAGAGCAACACGCCGTCCACGCTCTCCTGTTCCTCCTCCTACGTCGTCCATGGCGGCGAGAGCGGCCTCCCCTCCTTGCCGTCCATGGACCCCTTCCTCGAGGAAGGGTACCTAGGGTCGTACCAGCTGCCGGAGAAGGCAGCCGGCGGCGTCGGCGGCGGCGGCGGAGGGGACATCAACGGATCAGGCGCCTCCGCCTCCGTCGTCACCGCGCCGGCGTCGTCGCAGCTGCTGCCGACGCTGTCGGAGTGCCTGGCGATGCCGGAGCCGGCGTACAGAGCGCCGGTGAGCTGCCAGTGGGAGCGTTCGTGCAGCCCGAGCTGTACTACGGCGGCGGCGGCGGCGGCGAGTTTGGAGGAGAAGGCATGGCGCCGCCGCTGCAGCATCAGATGGCAGCTGATTCTTCACTTCACAGCATGCTGGGTTCAGTGATCCAATCAGAGGCTGAGCAGGTAACTAATTAATTACTGTACTAGTTAAGCATGAGATTTATTATCTCAAAAACTTAATTGCACAGAAAAGATTAACCATGCATCAAAAAGTGAATTGATCTTACATTAACAAAGTGAATTGACCATGCATGCAGTCATCTTTTCTCTGGTTTTAACGCTGGCTACTAATTTCTCCAAGAATATCTACATATATAGATTTTTACCAGGAGAGTTGCATTGAAAACTGTTTTAATAATATTAGAATTAGAATTAGAATTGCACTACAAGGTTTTAATAAACAATACGTTGCAACCTAAATCAGCAGTCAAATTTGTAGTTTGGAGATTAAAAAAACACATTATTTAGTTGGTGTATGAAAAATAAGTAGATAAAGATGAATATGAAGATTATGAGTTTTATGCAAAACGGTGTGGTATTAATGTATGAGTAATTAAGTTTTAATTATTATAAACTTAAAAAATATATTTATCTGATATTTTAGAGCAACTTCTATATAGAAAGTTTTTACATGAAACACACCGTTTAGCAGTTTGAAAAACATGCTACGAATATCCAAATTTTCCCAACTTTTCTTATAGAAAAGTGTGACTACAATAAATGATTGTTCCTCCAATCTTCAGTGAAAGATTCTGAAATTCTGGTATAGCCGTATAGGCGGGCGACCTCAATTGGCCAAATGGTCGTATTCCATGCATGCACGCGTGCTGCTAACAGCACAAGTCCGTGCGTGTGATTAGTATACATATATAATCCTTGATCACCAACTAATTAAGAGCGCTGTTTTGTCGCAAGGGATAACCAACTCGCCAAAAGTAGCCCTGATGCCCTGTGAATTGTGATTGTGACTTTATTAGTGTAGAAACAGGACAAAGGATATGTGTTAATTCTGGAAGATTCTGATATTGTTAGATACGATCAGAATCAACAAGTACATAACAATGCTGCAGTCCAAATTTAATGATTCATAACTTATATTAGGCTCTAGTTATTGCTAATTAGCAGTCAGAGCTCTGTTTATGTAGTGGAGTTGAACTTTTTGCTAACATGTTTCGTTTGGTGAAAATTGGATCTGTTGACTGGTGTTATACTTTGTTGACACTGAAGTTGTTTTTAAAAAGAACAACTGAAAGGCATAACTAAAATAAAAAAAAATCATATATAAAATTACTTGAACTGTGTATACCAAAAAAATCTTCATATATAAACTTAATATTAAATTTGTTCCAGTTCAATAACTTATTATTTAAATTGTTCTTTTCGATAATATATCAATGAGTTTATTAATTGTTCTACAATATGTCATTGGACTAAGCATTTTTATATAAAAAATACCCAATATACTGTTAACATAGAAGGTTAACTATTGATTCATCCTCTCACGAAGTTTTAAGATTTTTGCATTTCTAATTTTCTTAAAATATGTTGTATCAGTTATATCCTATATAGAATATTTTTTGTGTCAATTTTAATGCAAATAATCTTTTATAACCTTAAGAAAACTTTTGTGCTAATAGATTTTGCGTAAGGAATTTCTCTTCTTATAACAAAAAATAACTTTTAGAAAAATAAAAAATCTTGAAGTGTAAGAACACGGTACATAAAGCATTTCATTTTTTTTAAAAAAAAATTAATAGGTTAAAAAGTTAACTCTTTACAAGTATTTGGGATTTTTGTGGTAAAAAAGACAAATCCAATGGCATATTGTGCAATAATTTATAAATCCTCAGTATATTATAGAGAAAAAAAATATCAATGATCAATCGCTAAATTGGAACAAACTCAATAGTATATAATAAATTTTCTTTTAAAACTAATACAGCTAAATAAACTACGCGGTCGATTGATTGAAGTTGTGATCCGTAAGTTACAAGGGCACACTTTACAACTCAGACCATGTTGTAATCCACGTTCTTAAATTTTTATGAATAGATTTCCTTTTTATGAATAGATTTCCTAAAACATCACATATTATGATCCAAATACACAAACCACATGTATTTTGACAAGTGGTACATAACCTTAGGTATTATAGTCCTAAATTTTCATAAACCACGCTATTAATCATTTTGATTTTGATTTACAACACTTTTGACATCTGAAATTTATAAGAATTTTTTGCATCATATAAATTGTTCTTTTGCATCTGCTTTGATACATGAGTATGTCAAAATGGTTAATGGTGTGGTATGTGAACTTTTGGATCATTATATCCGAGGTTATATGTCTTGTACTAATCCTTATAATTTTGTGCAACTTGAATCATAATAGGTGGTGTTTTATGAAATTTACTTAATTTTGTTTTTGTGAAAAGTAGCATTTTCTGGTGTGTAACTGTGTATTATAAAATTACTTTACGTTGGGAGAACTGCTTTTAGTTCTTCAAATTAAATAGCTTGTTTTGGCACGATTGACTAAGTCAGAGTAAATTTGTGAATATATTAAACATGCTCATCTGCAAGGACATATAAGGACTGTGTCGTAAAAATAATAAAAAGGACAATATTGCACCATTGCAAAAATTGGAATTGGAATTACTGAAAATGATTGACCAACCTGTGTACGCCGAAAATTTCTACTCTAGATATTTTCATTTTCATTTGAACTAAATATTAAGTACAAGCTGTGATATTTCTAAATTGTGCATTGTGGCAAAAAAAAAATCTAATCCATCGAAGGGACATCCATCCTATATCATTTTTTTATTTCAAATAAAATGAAATGGTTATAAAATAATTTGATAATGTTGAGTATATGGCACCTATCACCTACCAAAAAACAAGTTCATAAATCATAATTGATCCACGCATTGAGAAACAAAATCGACAATTCAAATTTCGATACGAATAGTACCGGTACTTTTCAAGCAATGGATTTGTCTTAATTTCTCCATGTGTGAGTTGAGTATAGATTACTGGAAATTGTGACAAGGTTGCCTAATTGCTAATTTGGATTACAGAAAATGATTGTTCAAGCTGTGTTGTGGAGTTATGTATACAGATTAATACAACATGAACTTTGGTAGTGCAAATAGATGTCAAATATTAAATTCCTAATCAACACCTTGCACGTGTGCTTTCTCATAAGCTAATCAGATGTTCCAATCAGTCGGGAGAAATGTTTTGTTCCTTAACTAAACACTAATCATGTTCTCTAACCGAATTGCTATTCCCTCCGGACTGATATTACTTATCGTTTTAGATAAGGATAAAGTCAAACTTTAAATCTTTAATTATGAATTATTTTTAAAATATCTGTTTTTCAAATATGATGATTACATGTATATATTAGTCTTAAAAAGTATTTTAATAAAATCATATATTTGTTAATATTTTTATACATATAGAAAATAATGTTCAAAGTTGTTATTTAAGATCATGTTCTTGTTCAAAATAATAAGTATTATTAATTTGGAGGGATTACTACTGGTCATTAACTAAATCATGAATAATCACTGCAATTAGGACCTTAATTACCAGTGCTAGTAATTACTAACAGTGTGCATGCACTGAATTTGCAGGAGCAGGACAGTGGGCTTCAGCTGGTGCACCTCCTGCTGGCGTGCGCCGACCTCGTCTCCAAGGGCGACCACCCGGCGGCGCTCCGCCACCTCCACCTCCTCCGCCGCGTCGCCTCCCCTCTCGGCGACTCCATGCAGCGCGTCGCCTCCCACTTCGCCGACGCCCTCGCCGCCCGCCTCTCCCTCCTCTCCTCCCCCACCACCTCCCCCTCCCCCCCGCTCCGCCGCCGCCGCGCCCTACCCGTTCCCGCCGTCGCCGGAGACGCTCAAGGTGTACCAGATCCTCTACCAGGCCTGCCCCTACATCAAGTTCGCCCACTTCACCGCCAACCAGGCCATCTTCGAGGCGTTCCACGGCGAGGACCGCGTCCACGCGTCGACCTCGACTCCTCCAGGGCTACCAGTGGCCGGCGTTCCTCCAGGCGCTCG
Source organism: Oryza longistaminata (assembly GCA_009805545.1). Taxonomy (NCBI): domain Eukaryota; kingdom Viridiplantae; phylum Streptophyta; class Magnoliopsida; order Poales; family Poaceae; genus Oryza; species Oryza longistaminata. The sequence continues at coordinate 6,982,716 of CM020185.1, read as the reverse complement.
CCGCGCGCCCCGGCGGCCCGCCCACGCTGCGGCTCACCGGGTCGGACACCGCCCGCCGCCGTCAGAGGAGACGGCGCCACCTCGCCTCCCTCGCCGCGTCGCTCCGCGTCCCGTTCGAGTTCCACGCCGCGCCGCCGACCGCCTCGAGCGCCTCCGCCCCGCCGCCCTGCACCGCCGCGTCGGCGAGGCCCTCGCCGTCAACGCCGTCAACCGCCTCCACCGCGTCCCCTCCTCCCACCTCCCGCCGCTCCTCTCCATGATCCGCGACCAGGCTCCCAAGATCATCACCCTCGTCGAGCAGGAGGCCGCCCACAATGGCCCCTACTTCTTGGGCAGGTAACCACCAAAAACGCATCATCAAATTCGAAACGAAATTCATCAAAAAAACATTTGAAAATTCGTATGGTTTTTGACAAATTTGAACGAAATTCTAATGTTTCAAATAGCGGACTAAGCATTTAACGGTATAGACCCTCAAAAAACTTCTAATAGCGGGCTAAATGATGCTAAAATTGTACATTAGAGCAAAATAGCTAGATTATTCTCTGAAAAGTATAGCCAGAGATTTTAAAACATGTGAAATTCATGGAAATGGTCTGAATGTTTGCATGATGTTTTTGAAGGTTTTTGGAGGCGCTGCACTACACTCGGCGATATTCGACTCGCTGGACGCGACGTTCCCGGCGGAGTGACGGCGAGGATGACAGCGTTGGAGCCAGTGCCTGCTGGCGCCGTAGATACGGAGCGTGGTGGCGTGCGAGGGGGCGGAGCGGGTGGCGCGGCACGAGAGGCTGGAGCGGTGGCGGCGACTCATGGAGGGGCGAGGGTTCGAGGCCGTGCCGCTCAGCGCCGCCGCCGTCGGCCAGAGCCAGGTGCTGCTCGGCCTCTACGGCGCCGGCGACGGCTACCGCCTCACCGAGGACAGCGGCTGCCTCCTCCTCGGGTGGCAGGACCGCGCCATCATCGCCGCCTCCGCGTGGCGGTGCTGAGCTGCCGATAGCCATGGTGATATATGGACCGAAATTGACGGCCGGCCGGTGGCCGGAGACGATGAAGAAGAGGCGCTACAAGGTGGGCTCCTCCACCGTTTGTGCATTAGGTTAAGATTGTTGCATGTGTGGTTAATATATTATATGGAAATCTCTTCGTATAATTTACACTACCCCTGTTTCTTAATACATGATAATGTTGTTTACTTTTTGTAATACGTTTGTTCATTCGTTTTATTGAAAAATTTGTGTAATATAATTTATTTTGTTGTGACTTAATTTATCAAAAAAAAGTTCTTTAAACATAACTTATGTGTTTCTATATGTTTTACAAAATTCAATAAGATGAATGATCAAACGTATGTAAAAGGTCAATGGTGTCATATATTAAAAAAAGATGTATTATATGCCAATTAGGCCATTGGTCTATTAAGGAAATACTGTAAGAAATGTGGATATATGTGTACGTTGAGATACTGATGAGAACATAGCTTATTACTCCTTCAATCTTAAAATATAAGAAATGTAAGAACCTAAAATTGAATGGAACATATCCTAGTAATACAAATCTAGATAGGACCTAGTACTACGAATATTGAGAACTTGTACAGATTCGTATTACTGTAATACGTTGTATCTGATCTTAGATTCTTATATTTTGAACAGATGTAGTAGTTTGTACTTTCATTTAACATTATTTACATTTTTCAAAGTATAGAGAAAGAGATGCATCATGCAAGATGTTCTTAGTTTCTTTCTTTTTTCTAAACGTGTTTTTATTTTCTGAATGGATTATATCATTTGTACTCCTATATCTGACATATTAAATTTTGGGCCTCATCGGATGGATGTTAGGGCTGATGCTTTTCAGCCAAAGCCCATCGAATCGCTTATTGGGCTGATGACCACTAGCCACAGAAAATCCTCATCAAGTTAAAGAAGCCAAATAAACCAATCAAACCAATCAATGGTTTTTCTTTAGCTTAAGGGAAAAGGCCAACTTTGGCTGATCAGCCAAAGCTCTTTGCTTACTGATGAGGGCCTTTGCCTTTGCAAATAGTGGCAACAAAATGAACAGTTTATTGGATATTAACTTATTATGCCTTGTGCGCACGCGTGCATTGCAGGTAGATTGTGCTTGTCTAACTTATATAGTTGGGTTGTTGTAGTTTATTTGTCATTGCGCATATTCACATGAAACATATTCACGATTTAGTAAATTTTGACATTGCCAGAATCAAATTTCATGTGAATATGTTTCTTTTGCCAAACTTGGCTAATTTCTAGTATCAAAAAACACCCTATCACTGTTTGAAAATGATTTCTGAGTGAGCTGGTGCACCCTCTGGTTCGTCCTCTGCTTGCATCTTCCTCGTGACTCTGTTTCCCCTGTTTCTCCCCTGCTTATCTAGTTCTCTTTCTTTTTGTCTTTTAAAGACTTTATTATTTATATGTTTAACTTTAAGGCAATATTATAGTTGAACAAAATATTCCGAATTTATGTGTTCAAGGTAGTACAAAAAAAAAACCTCATCAATTAACTAAACAAATACCAATTGCTTCTCATTATCATTAAACCATCTTACAAGTTACAACCATTTTGCCACAGTGCCTCTCATCAAACACCAACATAGAGCAGCTGATTAACATTTAACACATGCTCACCACAATTAAATCATAAAAACACAACACCACACTACAAAGTGTATAAACCCATGCAAATTTAAAATTTAACCATAAAAAAAAGAAGAACACCATCCATATGCTGCATCATGACCATGTAACCAATGCAATCCATCTTTTCTTGATCATATCTCGTCCATGAGCTCTTGGAAGGCGTCCATGGCGGACGCCGGGAGGCCGAGGAGGACGTTGATGCTCTTCCTCTCCTCGCCGTGCGCGAGGAAGAGGATGACCTCCTTCTCCGGCAGCGTGACGGGGCCGGACATCGCCGGCGCGCCCCAGCCGAAGTCGGCGCCGTGGAAGGCGAGCCTGGACCACGTCGTGATCAGCAGCGTCGACGCCAGCGACGGCCGCGCCCGCGTCGCCTCGAAGTAGTCCACCGCCGACCGCATGTACCCGTCGGTCACCATCCGCACCGCCGCCTGCCACCAGCTCCGCGCGGCGCGCGGCGGCGACGGACAGCAGCTCGCCGGCGGTCGCCCACCGCGTTCGTCAGCACGATGCCGTTGCCGAAGTAGCCGCGGGGGAGCGGCGGCTCGAAGCGGCGCCGCCGTCCACGGCGAACAGCAGCTTCGTCCGCTGCTCCGGCGCGAGGCCCAGGGCGCGGGTGTCGCGCGCGCGCCAGACGAGCCCCGACAGCGCCTCGAAGGTGGTGCACCGCCCGCCGACGAGGTCGTCGCCGTTCTCGCGCGCCGGCGCCGGCGAGGCGAGCGCGCGGACGCGCTCGAGGCGGTCCGGGTCGAAGCAGAAGGAGCGGTAGAGGAGCTCCTGGTCGGCGTAGAGCGCCGCCGTGTCGGAGACGTCGGGGATCTCCTCGAACTCGTGGTGGCGAAGGAGATCACCGGGGGGTGCGCGCGCGCGGAGCAACGGCGGTCCAGGAACGGCGGCACGGTGGAGCTCGGCGGCGCCGCGCGCCCGTGCTCCCGCCCACGAGTTGACGAACCCTCATGGCGCGCCCAGCCCGTCGAACATGCAGTGGTTCATGGCGAGCCCCAGCGCGAAGCCGCCGCACTTGAACCGTGTCACCTGCCAAAAGAAAAAAAAATTATTGAACTGATGAATTAATGGCAAACCAAAGATACTAAATTTTCAAATTCGCATTACTAGTTTATTTGCTTAATGAATCATATATTGAACTACGAGTTTGATTTGAGTTAGTTAAAATTGGAAACAATGTTTAGTAGATGGATTGTTTTAACCAAGTACGATTTAGTGCATGATGTGGCACATCAGCAGGGGTACAATTAATTAATATTAATATTTAATCTAGTGCGAATTTCGTTGAAGATGTGCCCCCCATACATATTGGAACTTGGGTGTGATAAGGTTTGATTGTGACAATATAATTATAAATGTCATGAGCTGGTAACCTAGCCATTACAAAAACAAAAAATGATTGATATGGTAGTTGATTATAGGTCGAGGTGGGTAACCTAACTTTGGAAGAAAGAACAAACACATTTATAAAACTCTCCAATCTAAAACCCGGGTATAAAAACGAAGTACAATAATATCAAAATGTTTTTTTGCTGGAATTTCCATCAATAGTTAGCAACATTAAATTTCTTTTTTTTCAACCCCCATCCCCTATCCGCCAAACCAATTAATTACACATGGACTCGTGACCTGCGACGTCATCACTGAGACCACGCAGTTGCATGGCTTTTATCCTTTTTTTTTATTTTGTATCTCCTTTCACCAAAAGGGGAAAAGAGAGCGAGGCCGCCATGGCGCCATTAACGCCAAGCTCAGGGCAAGTGGCGCCAGAAAGGTTTAAGCTAGGAAAGGGAGAGTAATGGCGGCACGAGGTTGTTTACCTCCGTCGCCGTCATGGGGGGCATCTCGAGGATGTCTTGGCGCCGGGGATGGAGTAGACCGAGGTGGCCGAGGCGCGGGCGGGTCGGGCTTGGCGAGGTCGCCGACGTCGGCGAGGTCGCACCCGGCGTCGGCGGCGACGAACACGGCGCCCTCGCCGGTGAGCTCCACGGCGAGCTTTCATCTCCGCGCTGATCGTCAGCCGCCCCGCCAGCGGGTGGTAGTGGACGAGCACCTTCGCCAGCGCGTCGCGGAGCACCGCCACCGCGTCGCCATTCTCGCCGCCGCCGCTCGCCGCCGCCGGTGGCTTGTAGCAGTACACCGTCTGCACGATCACGGCGATGTTCTGGTCCAGGTTTTGACAGGTAGTACTTCTCCCCGTCGGCGTCCGCCTCCGCCGGCGCCACCAGCTACCGGCTCGCCGCGCTTCACCGTCAGCTTCGCCGCCGCCGCCGCCGCCTTGCCGCCGTCGGCCACCTCCACGCCGGCGCCGTTCTCCCTGGCCTCAACAACCTACACACACCAAATCACACACCACAACGTGTCACATTTTTTTTTCTTTTTTTTCTTTTTTTTTTACAATCTTGCAAATTAAATATGAATAGCAAGAAAACCAATTATCCAAGATACATAAATAATGAAGCTCATTTTGTGTAGCTCACCATGGTTGATGATCTTTGGAGTGGTGAGAGAGAGGAAGAAGAGGAGAGAGATTGGGTGATGGATTGTAGAGAGAGAAAGTTGGGGTTTTGTGTGTTTGAGGATATGGGGTTGAGGGGGAAGTGTTTATATAGGGGTTGTAGGTCAGTGATCAGTGTCAATAGGAAAAAAAGATGTCAAGGAAGGACAAAGAACAGTTGGGGTTGGAGAGGGTTGCATAACTACCAATGCTGCTCTTTCCTGTTTTTTAGCACACCACAGAATCTGGGGAAGGAGAAGTCAACAACACCCAATTTGATAATTAATTAATTCATATTTTATTAACCATTTGAGTACAGCTAGATTGATCTTGGGGAAAAAAAAACTACAGCTTAATGAGAAATTCAAGTGACATTGAGATTCTACTGGATATGTTCAGGTTGTGATTAATTGAAAGAATATGGAAGGTGACACCGATGAACGAGTAATTTCTTCTTTTTTTTTTCATGTTGGCTTTGGTTATGCTTTTGCACACAACCTGAGTGATTTGATTGGATGATATTTGAATGGTTGATTAATTTGCCAGGCACACGCATGCACATTGCAATTTCTTGTCTCTATAGGAAATCCAATAATCCACTGGAGATCTACAAGTACAAATATATAGTTCGACCTAAGCAAATCTACTTCAACGACCACACATGTAAAGTCAAATTAAGAGCTTCATATGTACGTTACAGCAGTCAACCGGCCGGCAAATTAATCACCGAGTTAAACAAAGATCATCGAATCAAGAAACAAAGGAATATATGTATGCATAGAATTCACCTGGATACACCTGATGTCCTTTTCTTTAACAGAAGAAAATTCATTTTTTTCCCGGGAAGTTGATCGAATAGCTTACTTATGTGATACTCCAGAAGTCTAGATACATTGATCATTGGTAAACTGAACATAAATTGTGCAGCTTCTGAATTTGCAGGCGCAGGAGAATCCTAACCCGAACTTTTCACGGAGAGCTACCTGTTCTCATCTGAAAATCTCACAAAATTCATGCGTGTTTGCTTCCTGTTCCACCGAAAATCTGTCACAAACTCACAATACCCACCTGAAGTCAACCCAAAAGCCTGAACTTTTGGCCGGTCCACGGGACTAATACTCCAGTGATGAATAGACCGGTTCATTTAGACCAATTGCCCGCCCAGAAAGTGGGCCCAACCTGTAAGCTGGCTGCGTATCAAGGTGGAGTCCACTGTGGATGGAGTCTACCAAATCCCAGAGCGCCATCGGTTAGCCTAATAAGTCAAAGCAAAAGCTAAAATTTAAATTTTTAAACTTAATTTTAAAGTTATTAAGATATTTTAACGTAATTTCTTTTTAGCATTAACTTTTAAATCAGTATGAACAAATGTATGAAAGTTTTCCTATATTATTTTTTATTCCTTAATAAGCTATTTTGGTTTATTAGTCAATATGGACAAACCGATGGGTCTCCTACTAATCTGCGATGACGAGTGATCCAGAGAAAGTGTAATCTGTTGGGGGGGTTGGCCACGGACTGGAGCTATCAAGCTATGTTTGTTGGGGATCGTTGGCCAAACCCAGCTACTGGTTAACAAGAACATTAACAAACATGGCTGCTTTCTTTCTTTCTTTCTTTCCTTGATTGCGTGTGCCCGTGTGACAAGGGATTTGTCGACGTGATGGCCGATCGATCCATCCATCGACTGGTCGCACTCGATTAATTAGGTCATCAAAAGGACGAAGGGAAAGTACATATACACCGTGTCACACTCTGTTCCGTTCGGAAGTGATAAAAAAAAAGGATTAAGTAAATGCACGTAGGATGCTAAAGTAATTAGTGTATGGTTAATTGAGTTGTGATTATTATAAACTTGAAAAATAGTTTATGAGCAACTTCTATATATAGAAGGTTTTTGCATGAAACATACCACGTGTTTAACAGTTTAAAAAAGTACTAATAGAAACCGAAATAAAATGTGCATCTAAACAAAAAAAGAGCATATTCAATATTTTCTTAGTTGATTGGTAGCTTTTTTTATTATTTTTTTTAGAAAAGGGTATTTTTACCCGGCCTCTATATCCAACATGATATATGTAGTCTTTTTAAATTAAGAACTTAACCTATTAGGCAGGGAACTTAGCCCTCAAATAACATGCAACCTTTTTAAATTAGAAACTTAGCTTATCAGGTAGGAAACTTAGCCCTCAAATAACCCAATCAACTTAGCCTATTTTGGTAGAATCACAAACCAGGGGCGGTCTGACCGGCATTGCACGGCCGGTTTGATCAGTGGTAATTGGCGGTCTGACCAGCTCTGCATGGCCGGTCTGACCATGCAGATAGGGTGGTCTGACCGGCATTGCATGGCTGGTCTGACCGATCCCAGACAGGAGCTAGGGGGCACGTTACAATTGATTCAAATGTCGAAATTAATTGTGAATTCGGACATTTGTGCCCGTAAGTCAGAAGTAGATTGCAGAATCCCTTTGATGGAGTATTTGAAAGATCCTAGTCTTAGGGTTGATCAAAAATTCGGCGGCGGGCATTCAAATATATTTTGCTTGATGGGAGTTGAATCGCCGAAGTATGGATGAGGTGCTATTAAAGTGATTAGATAATGATCAATCTAAAGTTGCTATGGGAGAAGTTCATGAAGGGATCTGTGGAATTTATCAATCGGCCCATAAGATAAATTGCTTGCTTAGGAGAATGGGATTTCATTGGCCGAAGATGATTGATGATTGTTCCAAGTACTATAGAGGATGTGAAGTTTGTTAACGGTTTGGCAATGTTCAATTGGCGCCCGCCGCCGTATTGAATCCTATTATCAAGCCATGACCGTTCCGAGGTTGGGCTTTGAATTTCATTGGTCAAATTTATCCTTCGTCATCAAAAGGGCATTGGTTTGTGCTAGTTCCATCGAATTACTTCACTAAGTGGGCTGAAGCCATGCCATTCAAGAATATTACTTACACGGAGGTAATTGACTTTATTTTGAAACATATTGTTCATAGATTTGGTATTCCTTAAACTTTGATCAAGGAGCTTCCAAGAAGGTGAGAAGTTTTGCCGAATCTTATGATATTAAGTTGTTGAGTTCTTCTTCTTACTACGCTTAGGCGAATGGACAAGCCGAGTCGAGTAATAAAACATTGTTGAAATTAGTCAAGAAGAAGATTGAAAAATACCCTAAGAAGTGACATGAGGTGCTTTCGGAAGCATTATAGGCTCATAGGATATCTAAACATGGTGCTACCAAACTCACTCCTTTTGAGTTGGTTTATGGATAAAAAGTCGTTTTGCCATTTGAGGTAAATTTTGGCTCTCTTCGGTATATCAAGCAAGACGACTTGTCGGTTGAAGATTACAAGACCATGATGGAAGGAAATCTTGAAGACGTCATCGATAAGCGTTTGAAGACTTTGAAAGAGATGGAGATACTTCAAGGACAGCGTTTTCAGAGGGCACTCGGTGGGAAATATTTGAAGAAATACTTCTCGAGCATTTGGCAAGATGCTTAGGAAGTCATATGGCCGGTAATTGGATTATCGCCCTAAGATAGCATGTTCTATGCTTTTAGATTCACGTATGTTCATGAAAAAGGCATGGGGGCACGTGTTTACACCTAAATTTGGCATCTATGGATGAAATAGGGGAAAATTGTCAAAGTTTGGAAAGTGTCGGGTTTCCTTCACAGGGCCAGTCAGACCGCAGGTATGTAGTCGGTCTGACCGGCTAATAGGGCCGGTCTGACCACAGGTATATGGCCGGTCAAACCGTCAAGGTCTGAGTCCAAGTCTGTTTTCGTCGGGTCTTGGGTTTCCTTGCTTGGGAATGCATGTTTTGGGTTTGCTTTGGTTTCTATCCCGAGTTGGATGTGGAGAAGGGTCTGTAGAGGGAAAAACCAACCCCTATTTAAGGAACAAGGCCGGTTCAATTGTAATCCCCCGAACACACAATATACTTGAATCGTTTTTTCTTTTATCTTTACTTTTCAGCTATGTTTTCTACTTTACCATAATTTTAGTCCATCTTTGTCGATTTGCATTGTAAATCGTCCGCCGCCGCTGCGAGAGTGCGACACCTCTTTGCAGGTTTGTCCTGAAAACCTTCTGTTTTACCCACGAGACGGGTAGTTATCCTCATATCGATCTAAATCGGCCTAAAGGCTGATTTTGATATCTAAATCAGCTCCGCTAGCCAGTTTAGCCGTTTTTCTACAAAACCCATCTTGATTTGGCCTTTTGGCTAGATCGAGATGGTTGGCGATCCCATATCACCGCAAAACGTTTAGGTGTGGTAATCGTACTTGTCGACTTGTCAAAAAAGTTACCAACATGACTATCATGACTATCCCTATGGCCCTCACACCCTGACGGGATCCCATTCGGACAAGATGAGACGATACAGCCGATGGGCCGTCCATAGCCCGGCACGGCCCATGTCCCATCTCACCCCAATCTGCCTCGGCTCCATCCTGGCGAACGACGCCCCCACCACGTCCTCCCGCGGCATCAGCGCCGCCGCCCCTGGCGTGCGAACCCTCCAATCCGCCCTCTCCCTCGGATCCAGCCGCGCCACCGCCCGCCTCTTGCGTTGAATGGAAGCAGGAGGGAGGAGAAATCACCGGCGGCGGCGGTGACGGTTGGGAGGTCCTAAGCCCTAGCGGCTAGCGCACAGGTATGGATCCCTTCCTCCTTCCCTCCCTCTCCTCTAGGGGTAGATAAACCACGACATCGATTGATTGATCAGATTGCCCCGGTGAATAAAATGTGGGACTGCACATTAGAGTAACACAAATGTGTTATTGTAATGATTTGCCCAAATTCTTGTATATCTCCCTGTTCCTGTTTTTGTTCTCTTGTTGCACAACCGTGGCTATGTGGAAATTCGACAGTGTCCATATTCTAGCAGAAACAGCACTAATTATATCAACTTTGTTTGTTTGTTATATTAACTTTTTTAAATGCATGAAAAATAAGCTCTTGTTTGTATGTTTGTTTTCTTCATTCAGGTTGACGGAGAGAAAACTACAATATGCGCGAATTTAATGGAGTTCGTTCAGATGGGATTACGTTGAGTAGCATCACATGTTGGGACCTGTCCTCATATGCCTCCAGCAGTCCAGCTGCATGACTGCGGTGAAGATGAGCATCAAGAATTGGAATAATCTGAAGAACATGGAGGTAAGATCGTCCGAACAACGAGTAAGTCCTACGGTTAAGATTTACAGTTTGGCTTGTGTAACCTCATTGTTATTTTTTATTACCTTGTCAGGGATGGTTTTATCTGTGCGACTGTGCACTCAAAGAATTCTTTGCTGATAATCTAGAAAACATTTGTGAAGCAAAGTGCAGGTCAGTTGTAGCAGATCATTTTTTTTCATAGCAGTTAATTGCAATAGTCGGAGTTGGTCGGACAGAGCTGTCAATATTTATCTTGGGGGATTCTTTTGTCTTAGATGCCGAGATTTATAGATTATGATTTTGTTGTTTATGTTCCTCACAACATTTGATGCTTTTCATGGTTTAACTTCATGCTTTAGGGGTCAAATTAGGACATGGATATATCCACTGGTCAACTGCTTACATATTGCATATTGATGCATTTACTGTGCAAATATCATTACTGGTCAAGCTGGACATGACTGTGAATTATGAGATTGCTAATCTGTCTCTTACTACTTTAAAAGCGCAGTCATCCTTCTGCTCACCTCTCCCCCCATCGTGCGTAGCGTGCCCTGCACACCCCCTCACGAGAAAACCAGAAAAAACACTAAACGCTTGGTTAAAAAACGATCCCTTTCTCCTATGGGACCATGTTAAAAAATTCTTTCTCCTATGGGCCCATGTAGCCCATCCTTACAGTCATATAAGTCCGTTGCAATGCACGGACATGTTACTAGTACTGTTTCTACGGTTTATATATCATCACCCATCACTACTGCCACATGGGACTGCCCAGCTGCTGTCGATCGGTTGTAAATGGCTAGCCAATGTGGTTGTTGTCGAATGGGCTGACCACACCAAGCTTTTGGGTGAGGTGCCATGTCAACGTCTAGTGCATGTACCAAGCTTTTGTTTCCTAGGAGGACGAATGGACGATTTCGTCCATGTGGTCAGGGAATACTCTGGAGTCTGGAATATTTGGGCTGTAGCTAATAAATTAAGAAGAGTATTGTTTCTTTATGTTTTCTACGAACCAACTTATTTGGCAGATCCTTTGGTCTTTTGATATGGTTCTTGGAAACTTTCTTCTAGAGGCTGGAATAATTTGTGGGAAAATTTTCAACCAAAGATTAAAATCTCTCTTGTCAAAAGTTGTGACCAACATAATTGTTTTTTTGGAAAATTCTCAATTAGAGATAAAAAAACATTTCCTCAAATTGGCTTTTACATACTGCTGCACAAATATTTATTTACGTACTCCCTCCGTACTCATAAAAGAAGTCCTTTAGGACAATGCGTAAGTCAAACCTTGGGAATATAAATCATGAATAACTCTTAAGTTGTTAAGTTTGAAAATGTAAAAATTATATGAATAGATTTGTCTTGAAAAATACTTTTATAGAAATACTTTTATATCACTTTTTAATAAATATTTTTATAGAAACAAGAAGTTAAAGTTGTGTTTTGGAGACCGTGTCGTTGTCCAAAATGACTTCATTTACGAGTACAGAGGGAGTACGTTATTACGAATATGAATAAATTTAGCATCTAATTAATTTGATTGGAACTCAAATATTCTCATCATTTCCAATGTTTAGGTATTTACATCAATTTATCCTCGTCAGTAGAATTGGTAGACATTAAGATACATGTATTGCCTAGAATCTGAGTAGTTCATGTAAACCAATAGTCCAGATGGTAAAAGTCCATACACATGATTTAGAGACGGATATAATTTTAGATGGTTTTCTTAAAATTCTGTCGCAACTCATGGGAATTTAGCTAGTGTGATAAAGAAAAACAAAATGGAACTGATCCTTCTGAGTTAATGGCTTCTATAATCATATAAAGCCAGCCAATATAAGAGCCAAATTGAACTTTGAATTTCTTTTTATTTGAGTTGGACTATACCTACGATATATTATGTATTAGTAGTTTAGTACCTCTAGGTAGGCATTGATATTTAAGTCATTTTTCCAAATTTTCCATCACATTTTATATTTGACAGCAGGTTCAGGTGCATACAGGTGGAACGTGAAAACCATAACAACAGTAGGGTTTTTTTTCTTTGTCAGAATGAAATGATAATAATTTCTCAACCTTGAATAGTATTTTCAATTTGCACAGTTTTGGAAGTAGAGTGGACATACTGTCAGTTTTGCTATTTTAAACAAAAGGATCATTGCTATGCAACAGATATTTCATTTTTTGTAACATAAAAGTTGGATCTGAATATATGGCTGGTTTATTTATTTTTTCAGTACTTTGCTTTGGAGCAAATGGCATTATTCCTCATCCTGTTTTATTTGTTCAGTGATCAAGTATACTGTCTTCTTGATTTGCTTGCAGTGCCCCATTATTGTTAAGGGCGTCAGTAGTCTTGTGTGGATGGTTGTTCAATTGAACAATTAGGATTTAGGAACCGCCTCACTGCTTGGGTGACACTCTGTATATGCCCCCTTTTGGACAAGAAATGTGACAACCCGTATGTTAATAAATTGGTATACACGCAAGTATTTAATTAGGGATTTGCTATTCAGTTGAATTTTTTTGACTGTCGATTTGTCTTTAAGATTTGTGCATTGTTTCAGGCTTTTCTTCTATTGGACCCATACCTGCACTCGCAATTACAGAAATTGAGTGTGTGTGTGAGAGAGAAATGAGAAGTGGAGCAGTGACCACTAGCCAGTACACGGCGAGGCAATAGGCGATGGGCTCGGAGTTTTGCCTCTGCTAGGGTCTCCACTGGTTGATCTGCCCATTGGTGTTTCCTGTCGTTCACTTTTGGTCGTTGACCTCCATGGCTCATTGGATGGCACCTCACTCGTCCACGGTGGGGCAATGAGCTCAGATATCAGCGTCTGCGAGGATTGCTGCCAGCTGATCTACCCACCGGCCCCCTCCTGTCGTTGGTTGTCGAGCTTTCTGGCTCCTTGGATGGAGCCCCACTGGTCCACATTGTGGCGTTGGACTCAGACCTCAGTCTATGAGTAGAACATTGGTTTTGAGTGCTATCGATGTTCCGAATGCATTGGATTCAGACCTCTTTTTGTCCGATTTGTGTGCAATTTTGTCAACTGGGGATGGTGGATTTTGTTTGAATAGAACTTTGGTTTTGGCTGTAGGTTTCTGCTATGGTGGGGAATTTTTTCTTTCTGGAGAAGAGGGGATTGCCTAAGACATGACCAAAATCTACTACGATGAGTTGGGTTTTTTCACACTATGTGGTCTGCACCATTGATATTTAGGATATAATTTTCTGAATGTATCCCACCAAAATCCTTTGATCCAATCGTGCTTAATGGCTGCATTTGAAATAAGTTTTACATTACAAACTATTTTCCTGTAATAGAATCATCTAGGATTTTGTGTTGCAGATTCCTGTGAAGGATTTAAGACCTTGGCTAGTTAACATACAGTATTTTATCATCAATAGCTGACCTGAGAATGACATAGGTGATTTGTAGTTTGTTTGCAAATCTTTTTTTAAAAAAAGTGAACTGTGGATGCTGCTGCAGCTCCAGGATTAGCAGCAGTTTGCTTTGTGATTTTTTTCTTTGTGTTTGGCTCTAACTTTTTTCTGTGTTGCTGAATTTGTGGTTATCTGAAGAATACCCTAGGACATCAGAACTGCAGAAGTGAATTATATCATGATTTGTTTTATGATTTCCATGTCAGGCATCAACAAAGCATCGTGTGCACTTTGGGTGTAGTCTTTGTTCATTGGCAATAGGATTTATCTGAATGTTGTACATTTTTTAGATAATGGTCTTAATCTTGTGAATAAGCAGACTTAGTAATAGCTGAATAGTATGTTAATACTCTGTCTCTGGTCTACTACTATTGTTGTTGGTCACACCTAAAATGGATGGTCTGAAACTAGTTCGAGCATATATTATTTGCATATATAATGGCCTCTAATTCAGCTTGTTCTGAAAACCAATAGTTCAGTGTAAAATTTGACATCCTAGTAGTATTTAACATGAAGAATTACTTATATTGTTTTTACTTGTTTATCCTGTAGGGCGGTTTTGATTGTTTTCTTCTCTGCTAGCATATAGCAAGCGATTATCCGGTCACATGCATGCGCTGATATGTCTGAATCATACCTTTGACAACTACAATCACATTGACTTATCAGGGTTTATTTTGGTTTATGCTGTGGTTTCATCTAGATATCTAGCGATCTATATATCTACAAAACATTTTACATGTTTGTAGTTTGAATTGGTCGGGTCATCAATGCAATTAATTTCATCAAATGCCATATGGTGTGTCTGTGTGTGTGTTTGGATGGGATTAGCAAGGGATTGTGGCGAAATTGTTAGCTTGGGGGTATTGTGTTTGGCCAGGTATGGGCATAAGTGTAGATTCTAGCTTCAGCAAGTGTATATTCTTGTGTCCCAACATGTGAATATGTATTTCAAGAAGTGTATGTTCTTTTCAATTGGAATAACATTTCCTGAATTGTTAACATATATATGATGAGCGCTGACTTGAAGAAAAATAACAAGCTGTCTTTTATTTGTAAGATATGGACGATTATAGTTCTGATGGTGGACTGCCCCCCCCTCAAAGTACCTTCATCTCTTGCTGTGAACATACGCTTTTAGGTAACCATATTCGCTTTAAGCATTTGTTGTTTTAACCATACATGTCTAAGAATATTATATTTTTCTTTCTGTGCCTAGTACATGAATGTCTTTCTAGGCCTCATGGAACGTTTATGAAAAACACTTGGCTCTTATTGATCACCTAATATATGATCTTATCAAATCCTCACGCTGCTCATCAAGAGATGTCTATGTATCTACAATGTTGTTATGTCATTGAAAAATTCACCTGATTGATAATATGGTAGATAACATAATTAAATTTAATAAAGAAAAAAGTCACCCGCATTAAGCCGCACTTACAACTCATGTTTATTTTATATCATTCACCTAAGGAAGACTATAATACCTCGTATATCTCTAAGCACCATCTGCTCTACTTGTACTAGGTTGGTGTTCTACACTTCTACTGGTTGTAATATTCAGATATTGAATCCTTGTATTTGTCCCATACTGCATGGATATTTGTAACCTCACAAAATACCAATATTCTTGCAAATAATTGACCTTGAGTAGATGACATTTGAAAAGTTGTCTCAAGCAGTCGTCATGTGAACTGCTCGTCTCTATAAGTCCATTATTTTCGAATGCCTCTTTAAAAGTAGAGTATGATGCTAGATACTGTTCTCAATTTTTATCTCTCCTCTTCAGCAGTGTTCTCATACACATTTGTAAAACTTGATCCCGTTTAGTCTTTCTTTTTTGCCATGCTTTTTTACTCTTGATCCACCGTTAAATGTTGTAAGAATAATTTCCTTGCATCCCCATTTATACATTAATTTCCAATGCATTTCGAAGTACCTAGTAAGTGTTGTCTTTGAAAAAGATGGCTAGTTGACAACATCCTAGTCTTTTCAATCTGTCATGATATGTGTAAAATTGGCTAAAAGATGTCTTTTGGGAGGATGGACGTACATAAATAGGATACATACTCCCTCCGTCCTATATATTAAGGGATTTTGACATTTTGCTTGCATTGTTTGACTATTCGTCTTGTTCAAAAAATTTATGCAAATATAAAAATAAAAAAATGTGCTTAAAGTACTTTAGATAATAAAGTAAGTAAAAAAATAAATAATAATTTCAAAATTATTTTAATAAGATAAATGGTCAAACAGTGCAAGTAAAATATTAAAATTCCTTATATTAGGGGACAGAGGGAGTAGAATAGTTCTAAAAAACAGATGGGAGTAGCTATATTTATAGCGCCATATTTTTCACCAAAAAGTAGTCGGTATGTTTTTATATTGTAAGTCCTTAAATTACATATGTAATTTTAGTGTATTTACAATGTAAGTCTCAAATATTACATATGTAAGTCCTAAAATTACGTATGTAAATCCCAAAATTACATACTAATTACATATCTAAGTGGTGTGTAACTACCGTGTAAATTTGTATAAAATATAAAAGTGACATATTCGTTGCAAAGAAAACTGTCGATTAAGATATAGCAATTCCGTATATAAAACCAACCGGAAGATCGGGTGAATACGGTTGCCGCAGCGTTTGCATGCGAACGAATCCAACGGACATGAAAACCGACTGAGATTAGTGAAAAACTGTCGCCATCTTTATAGCAATTCCGAAAACGGATACATAGAATATCGGTGCATCTAGGCTTTCGTCACATGATTGATGGATCCCAATTCGAAAATCGCTCAAGCAACCTTTACCCCTGGGTAAAATGGAATCTTTTTTTTTTTTTTTGGTTTGTTTGTGGGCTTACACGACAGTAGTTCAATGGCCTGGCCTTTGCTTGCACTGATGGTCCACATGATCACAATTACAGTATTAATGGAAGGTGTTACATTGACCATGGCTTTCCTCTGTTAATTGTCGGTCCCAGTCCCACACCCTTTTCTTTTGTTTTTTTTTTTGAGGCTCTTGCGCTCTGCCTGAGTCAGCAAATATAATCTCGGAAATTAAAAGGGGAAAATAATCTACAGCGACCTACTAGTAAGTTGCAGTAACGTAATTAACCATCCTAATTGCAGCTAAGCTATCTACTAGAGTTAGAGTAGTAGTTCGTTGGCGTTGCTACATTAAAATCAAAAGCGATTCAGAGTGTTTTCATCAACTTAAAATCTGTCGTGTGCATGTGCTCATAACTAATTAATCTCCTTGTACATCAATCGGATAGTCTTATATTTCTTGAAGGAACTAATTAATTAATGTTTTTTTTGTTCCTTCATTCATTTGGTAAATGCAATGTAGGAGTAGCATTATTAGTGATTTGAGCAAAAGTGATCTAATCTGATGGTCCAGAAAAGATGATCCCTGTCTGCAATTATTGGCGCGCTCATTTCACACTCAATGTTTTTATTTCACTAACACAATAAAGGCGTATTCCAAGTTAGTGGCGGTACGGAGCTGGAATTTCTTTCCCCCCAAAATCAAAAGATAAAAAAAAACAATAGAGCAGCGGTTTTGATGGGTTGAAAAAACCTTAGAGGACAAACATGAAAGAAGCTAAGCACCGAGTTCAAAAGGACCATTCAACTGCTCAGAGCTCTGGGAAAAGTATTTTCATCACTCGCGGTTGGACACGTATATGGCCTCTTATATGGACATCTTGTTCATGCTGCTCAGCAGCAAAAACTTGCCAAAGTTCATCGGGGAAAGGAGTATTTTCATCACTCGGTTGGATATCTATTTTTTTTCATGTCATCTAAATAGTTATTAAAAATTAAAAAAAACAAGATAGAATAATATGAGATATATCACTTCATAAACATGCAATCAAATTGGACTTCTATAAACTATAACAAAAATAACAAATTTAACTTTGAATGTGCGCATACTAGTTTCAGTTTAATTTTTTTTACGACTTGTAGAAGTCGAATTAGAACTTATATCTTTGTGGAGTGATATATCTTATATTAATTCATATTTATCATTTTTTTGGTAATTATTTAGGTGACATGCAAGAAATGAGTGGATATCCAACCGAGTGATGAAAATCCACACTACTAGAGAAACCATCTTTGGTCGGTCGCCTAAAATCCACAATAGTCCCGGTTCGAATAGGAACCGGGACTAAAGATCATTTTTAATCCCGGTTCAACAGAATATCAGGACGAGTTAGGGCCCCAATTATCTTTAGTCCCGGTTGGTATTTTTAGTCCCGGTTGTTTATACCAACCGGGACTACACTTCACCCCGAGCTGCGCGCCACTATCTCGGTCGACAGGCGTCGTCATCGATCTTATCCCCTCCCCCTTCCTCTCCCCTCTCATGCATTAAATTAACACAGCCTCTCCTCTCTCCATCTCAGTCATCGGTATGTTTTTATATTGTAAGTCATTAAATTACATATGTAATTTTAGTGTATTTACAATGTAAGTCTCAAAATTACATATGTAAGCCCTAAAATTACGTATGTAAATCCCAAAATTACATACTAATTACATATCTAAGTGGTGTGTAACTACCGTGTAAATTTGTATAAAATATAAAAAGTGACATATTCGTTGCAAGAAAACTGTCGATTAAGATATAGCAATTCCGTATATAAAACCAACCGGAAGATCGGGTGGATACGGTTGCCGCAGCGTTTGCATGCGAACGAATCCAACGGACATGAAAACCGACTGAGATTAGTGAAAAAAACTGTCACCATCTTTATAGCAATTCCGAAAACAGATACATAGAATATCGGTGCATCTAGGCTTTCGTCAACATGATTGATGGATCCCAATTCGAAAATCGCTCAAGCAACCTTTACCCCTGGGTAAAATGGAATCTTTTTTTTTTTTTTGGTTGTTTGTGGGCTTACACGACAGTAGTTCAATGGCCTGGCCTTTGCTTGCACTGATGGTCCACATGATCACAATTACAGTATTAATGGAAGGTGTTACATTGACCATGGCTTTCCTCTGTTAATGGTCGGTCCCAGTCCCACACCCTTTTCTTTTGTTTTTTTTTTTGAGGCTCTTGCGCTCTGCCTGAGTCAGCAAATATAATCTCGGAAATTAAAAGGGGAAAATAATCTACAGCGACCTACTAGTAAGTTGCAGTAACGTAATTAACCATCCTAATTGCAGCTAAGCTATCTACTAGAGTTAGTAGTAGTTCGTTGGCGTTGCTACATTAGAATCAAAAGCAATTCAGAGTGTTTTCATCAACTTAAAATCTGTCATGTGCATGTGCTCATAACTAATTAAGCTCCTTGTACATCAATAGGATAGTCTTATATTTCTTGAAGGAACTAATTAATTAATGTTTTTTGTTCCTTCATTCATATGGTAAATGCAATGTAGCATTATTAGCGATTTGAGCAAAAATGATCTAATCTGATGGTCCAGAAAAGATGATCCCAGTCTGCAATTATTGGCGCGCTCATTTCACACTCAATGTTTTTATTTCACTAACACAATAAAGAAGTATTCCAAGTTAGTGGCGGTACGGAGCTGGAATTTCTTGCCCCCAAAATCAAAAGATAAAAAAAACAGAGCAGCAGTTTTGATGGGTTGAAAAAACCTTACAGGACAAACATGAAAGAAGCTAAGCACCGAGTTGAAAAGGACCATTCAACTGCTCAGAGCTCAGGGAAAAGTATTTTCATCACTCGCGGTTGGACGCATATATGGCCTCTTATATGGACATCTTGTTCATGTTGCTCAGCAGCAAAAACTTGCCAAAGTTCATCCGGGAAAGGAGTATTTTCATCACTCGGTTGGATATTGATCTACTCTTTTCTTTCATGTCATCTAAATAGTTATTAAAAATTAAAAAAAAACAACATAGAATAATATGAGATATATCACTTATAAACATGCAAGTTGAAATTGGACTTCTATAAACTGTAACAAAAATAACAAATTTAACTTTGAATGTGCGCATACTAGTTTCAATTTAATTTATTTTTTTTACGACATGTAGAAGTCGAATTAGAACTTACATGTTTGTAGAGTGATATATCTTATATTAATTTATCTTTATCACTTTTTTTATAATTATTCAGGTAGCATGCAAGAAATGAGTGGATATCTAACCGAGTGATGAAAATCCATCTCCATTTCATCGTGCTGTAGTAGCAGATCGAAGAAACTGAGTAACACCATATGGGCAGGGCCAGACGCAGTTGCTTATCCTGTTTATTGTGGTGGCTATTACGGAGTACTATACCTACCTATCTTTGTGCTTAGTTTCGACGCGCTTGATCGCTTATAATAATATCTAGTTGTGTTTTCATCGATGTTGCTGTAGACCTATCGAAGTTTGCTTTCGGTAATTCTTCTTGCATGTACCAGTGAGCTACCTTTGTACTTTGTACTACTCCCTACGTTTTATAATGTAAGTCATTCTAGCATTTCTCATATTTATATTTATGTTAATAAATCTAGACATATATATCTATCTAGATTCATTAACATTGATATGAATGTGGAAAATACTAGAATGACTTACACTGTAAAACGGAAGAAGTATGTTCTTATTACAGTTAATAATCTCAAGCTGATCTCGTGTGTGTTCAATGTAACAGTAACAATCTCGTCTAAATCTCATCGATCTTTCTGAAATTATGTATAACGAGAGCGGGATTTGTGTACTGAGAAGAGGTTGAAGCCCTTATCTCGGAATGGCAGTGAAAATTCCATTCGATAAGAAGAGGTCATGGTCGGACATGAACGCCTCGGCAACAAGTCTATTGACTGGCAGTGAAATTCAACTGTTGCCACTGTATTTTTTGGTGCTCCAGCACTGTGCAAGACGAAAAGAGAGGAAGATTTTTGCGCGGAATTAATTCCTTGGTTGGAGATAATTACTTACTTTGCATTAGGGCTGTTCACACTGCCACTACTAACTGAAATATCTACTGTACTATACTAAATAATTGGCCAAACATAATTGTCGTGTCACTAACTTGGAACTTGCACACGCGCTAAATACAACTAATTAATGGATGGACTACTTTTCCGTTTCACATGCTTACAACCTGCGTCGTGATGACGCAACTAATTACGCTAAGTAAAAGATTACTTTGTCTGTCTGAACAATTAAATCAGTGTTAGTGATAAACACTAGTCAACAATGGTCCCTTGATAAATTCTCTACCTAATCCGTTGGTATCATCAAAAAGCATAAAATTAATACAGAAATCAATTTACTTATAAGCATAAATTAAGCACCAAGAGAGAATAATTTGCGCTCGATCGACAGTTGTGCATGTGTGCCGGTCTGCGTGAAATACGAAATCACCTTTCGTAAGTAGGAACGGATACAGGGCACAGTTTTGTAAGGGTCAAGGATAATGCATACATTCTATACATGGGATCGAGATATATGAAAATACTATATACCTAATAGTATACAAGAATGTATTCTTTGATTAAAAAAATATGACAGATAAAAAAGAAAATTATCTTTCTAAAATAGAAAATGTTAAGGTATAATGTCTCCTTAATTAGTCTAAATTTGATATGGAGTCTCCGAGTTCTACTTGAAAAAAAAAAGATAGTATTCGCTATAAATACAAGACCCTCTAGGAGGAGAGGGGACATGCCAACACGGAATACAAGCCAATACAGACAGGAGGGATCTGGAGCCACAAAGGTTGATCTAGGGCAACCTGCGATCTCGCCGAGTTCATATTCGAGAAAGCTAACTATGCTAGCCATTGACTACGTGTGAAAACTCCATGCCGCCAAGCCAACATAGACTAGATTAGGTCATCCCAGATATTGTACTCGTGTGATACTGATATATAAAGGCAATACTGGCTTCAGCAAACAGAAGTGTAGGGCTATTACCTATCAGTTAAGGGGGCCGAACATATATAAAAATCATTGTCTCCCGTTTCTTTTGCCTTAATCTCACGTATACCCTGCTTATTCCAACGATCCTCATGCTCTACAAATACCGTTTGCAGGTATAGCCCGCCGACAGTGGCGCGCCAGGTAGGAGACTCGGTGCTTCAAGGTACATAGTATCTGGAGATATTAAGTTTTTATGCTAGAAATGTGGTACCCCTAGTTTCCTTTTTAACGATGGTAAAAAAAAAACCCAAAATTTGGTGCCACTAGGTACTAGATATCTCGAGGTACCAAAACTTTACACTAAAAGTATAGTAAATTGCATTAGTGGTACATAAACTTATTAGGTGGGTGCAATTTAGTACATAAACTTGTAAAATGCTCATTTTGGTACACGAACTTATCTAATCCGTGCAAACTAGCTAGGTCCAAAATAGCTTGGTAAGGTTAATTTTACCTAGCTGATGTTGATTAGGATGTGGCGTGCATACATATAGTGAGTATGTATAAAACATACAATATTTATAAATTTGTTCTCTACTTTATCTTGAATTTCGTATATTTCTAGCCCTTGTATCATTGCTCGGTTTTTTTTATATCTTTCTAGAATCACTAAATCTCATTCTATCTTTTTGATGAATAGGTGTATGTCTAAGTAGCAACCTTCTCGTATATATGTTTACGTATTATCCTAATCAGCACCTAAATCAACAAAATTAGTCATGTAATGTCCTTTTGACCTTAATTCACACGCACAAGATAATTTCATATATCAAAACGAGCATTTTACAAATTCATACACTAGATTACACCCAGCTGACAAGTTCGTGTACCGCCGATGTAATTTACTCCTAAAAGTATCTCAAGATACATTTCAAGTCCATAAAATTTGCTATTCTCCAAACATATAGTACCTAGATGTATCAAAATTTTATGCTAGAATAATATGGTACTTTATAGTACCATTATTTGAAGGATGGTAAAATTGCGCTAACAATAATGTGGCATGATAAGGATCGATCCTGCACAATAATTTTCAAGTAATTAGCTAGGGATCAGGTTACTGCTGAGAGTAAGTATATCCTATAAGATGGTACAAATATTTAGATGAATAAAGTCAACAGGCGGCCTTGCTGTTTTTCCTATCTTGCAACAAAGCTGTCCGAAGAATTGTGATGGGGGCAACAATTAATGAAATAATCAAGAGTTTAATTAATTAAGAAAAGTCAGTAAAGATGCACCGTTGAATAATGAATGCCAAAATAGCATAACCACACGGGAGAAAAGTACCGCAAGCTTAGCACGAGGAAGCAAAAGGCCAAAGGCTAGCTAAGCTAAGGAGGTCTCATGCTTTCTGCGTATTGTCAGATACTCCTACTATATAGTGATCGGAAAGGCGAGCGTGGAATTAAGTGTTATGGAAAAGCATCATGCAGAAAAGCTTATAATTACCATGAGACATGGACAAATGAATTAAATACTCGTATATAGAAATATATATACGTTGCTAGTATGATTGGAAAAGGATACAATCTAATTTGACATATGGCAACGTACGTCAAACTATGACTCGATTTACTTCACAATGTATGCCAAACTAACAACAAGCAATAATCTACCTCTCTCTCAATTTTTATGTATACTAATTAGAGGTTCTCCTACAAGCCCCCATGGTAAATCCTAGAAGCATGTATTATTATGTTGCTAGCTACTTAATTTCTCACATACGATCATTATGATGTAAAATTGTGTAGAGCCTAAATAAAAGATAAAGAATGAACTATGGATTTGCATCAAAACCGCAAATACAACCTTAAGAGAAAGAAGCGGATCTATGTTGATTTAAAATGAAGCCGATCGAAGTTAATAGTCCCATTATTCACATTTTCTAGTAAAAACACCCTCCCAATTAGAGAGGGTGAGGCGGCAGCGAAAAACGCTAAGCTAGTCCTATTATTCACATTTTCTAGTAGTGGCATGTCCACCAATATAAATTTTTTTCCCCCCAATATTGCTTCTAATGGCACGACTGCACTGACGGTGACATGCATAGTGCGCTAGCTGGCTGGCTAATATCGTGCAGAGGTAGATGGAGAAATATTAATACCTCTTTCTTTTCTCTATTAGACCCCGCTCCGCTCTTCATCTAAGCAAAACCAGCTAGCTATAGTGTGCTCCACTTTCCTGAAGGTTGGAGACCATCGATCAGTACCGGGGCCGCGCGGAGGGCACGTCAGGCGGCGGGCGGATGGTAGGGCAACGATAGCTGGCGGCTGGCAGCGCCCTCCCCTCTGCCGGAGGGTAGGCGGGAGGCGGCAGCGGTAGCATTTTGTCTTTTTTTTTGTTTTTAGAATTTGTGATACATTGGATCTGAGAATTTTTAGAAGTTGTGATTCATTGGATCTGAGAATTTTTAGAAGTTGTGAACTTGTGATTCATTGGATATGTGATGTATAATCTGTGATGCATTTCTTTTAGAATTTGAGATGTATTTTTTCTTGAGAATTTGTGATGTGAATCTTATGTTGTGATGATACTTTAAAATTTTGATTTGGGGATATAGGGAGCAACTTGATTAGGGAAGAGATTTGCGGGATATAGGGAGCAACTGATTTGGGAAGAGATTTGTGCAATTCCAACTGATTTGGGAAAAAATAATAAAAAAAACAGTGGCCAACCGGGACTGGCGCTGCCATCTTTACTCCCGGTTGGTATCACCAACCGGGACTAAAGATGGATTTTTAGTCCCGGTTATTTCACCCGGGACTAAAGATACTTATCTTTAGTCCCGGATTGCTATTCCCGGTTGCAAAACTGGGAGTATAGGGGGGTTACCGACCGAGAGGAAAAACGCTTTCTCCACCAGTGCCATCTCCATTTCATCGTGCTGCAGTAGCAGATCGAAGAAACTGAGTAACACCATATGGGCAGGGCCAGACGCAGTTGCTTATCTTGTTTATTGCAGATCGACGCGCTTGATCGCTTATAATAATCTAGTTGTGTTTTGATCGATGTTGCTGTAGATCTATCGAAGTTTGCTTTCGGTAATTCTTCTTGCATGTACCAGTGAGCTACCTTTGTAGTTTGTACTATCTTCTCATTACAGTTAATAATCTCAAGCTGACCTCGTGTGTGTTCAATGCAACAGTAACAATCTCGTCTAAATCTCATCGATCTTTCTGAAATTATTTATATCGAGAGTGGGATTTGTGTACTGAGAGAAGAGTTTGAAGCCCTTATCTCGGAATGGCAGTGAAATTTCCATTCGATATAAGAAGAGGTCATGGTCGGACATGAGCGCCTTCGGCAACACAAGTCCATTGACTGGCAGTGAAATTCAACTGTCGCCACTGTATTTTTTTGGTGCTCCAGCACTGTGCAAGACGAAATGAGAGGAAGATTTTGGAGCGGAATTAATTCCTTGGTTGGAGACTAATTACGTACTTACTTTGCATTAGGACTGTTTTTACACGGCAACTACTAAATGAAATATCTACTATACTAAATAATTGTCCAAACATAATTGTCGTGTCACTAACTTATTAGCTAGTTCACCGTGCCAAATTAAAGCGAACATACATCTGTTGCATTGGCTGCACTTGCACACGCGCTAAATACAAATTAATGGATGCACTACTTTTCCGTTTCACATGCTTACAACCTGCGTCGTGACGACGCAACTAATTACGCTAAGAGCAAGTATAATAGTGAGCTATAAGACTACTATAAGCTTATGTGGAGAGAGGTAAACAAAAGAGAAGTGTGTTGGCTCTTATGCAAGAGCTAGCTTAACATAAGTTCCAAGACAAATACATTAAATGTATAAGTGAAAGATAGATATAGAAGAAAATTATAGTTAATCTTATAGCTAATCTATTATACGTGTCTTATAGTCAACAATGGTCCCTTGATAAATTCTCTACCTAATCCATTGGTATCATCAAAAAGCATAAAATTAATACAGAAATCAATTTACTTATAAGCATGAATTAAGCACCAAGAGAGAATAATTTGCGCTCGATCACCAGTTGTGCATGTGAGCCGGTCTGCGTGAAATACGCAATCACCTTTCGTAAGTAGGAACAGATACAGGGGCACAGTTTTGTAAGGGTCAAGGATAACACATACTCCCTCAATACTCGTATTAGAAGTCGTTTAGAAAAATGTTTAAGTCAAACCTTGAGAATATAAATCATGAATAACTCTCGAATTATTGAGTTTGGAAATGTAAAAATTATATGAATAGATTTGTCTTGAAAAATACTTTGATAAAAGTATGCATATATCACTTTTCAATAAATATTTTTATAGAAATAAGAAGTCAAAGTTATATTTTGGAGACCGTGTCGCTATCCAAAACGACCTCCTTTACGAGTACGGAGGGAGTACATTCTATATATGGGATCGAGATATACGAAAATATTATATACCTAATAGTATATAAGAATGTATTCTTTGATTAAAAAAATATGACGGATAAAGAAGAAAATTATCTTTCTCAAATAGAAAATGTTAGAGTATAATGTCTCCTTAATTAGTCTAAATTCGATATGGGGTCTCTGAGTTCTACTTGAAAAAAAAGATAATATTCGCTATAAATACAAGACCCTCTAAAAGGAGAAGGGACATGCCAACATGGAATATAGCCAATACAGACAGGAGGGATCTGGAGCCACAGAGGCTGATAGGAGGGATCTAGGGCAACCTGCGATCTCGCCGAGCTCATATTCGAGAAAGGTAACTATGCTAGCCATTGAATACGTGTGAAAACTCCATGCCGCCAAGCCGAGATAGACTAGATTAGGTCATCCTAGATATTGTACTTGTATGATATTGATATATAAAGACAACACTGGCCTCAGCAAACATGAGTGTAGGGGGTCTGAACATATATAAAAATCATTGTCTCCCGTTTCTTTTGCCTCAATCTCGCGTATACCCTTATTCCAACGATCCTCATAATCTACAAATACCGTCTGCTGGTATAGCCCGCCGACAATGGCGCACCAGGTAGGAGACTTGGTGCTTCAAGGTACATAGTATCTGGAGATATTAAGTTTTTGTGCTAGAAATGTGGTACCTCTAGTTTCCTTTTTAATGATGGTAAAAAAAACCCAAAATTTGGTGCCACTAGGTACTAGATATCTCGAGGTACCAAAACTTTACACTAAAAGTAGAGTAAATTGCATTAGTGGTACATAAACTTATTAGGTGGGTGCAATTTAGTACATAAACTTGTAAAATGCTCATTTTGGTATACAAACTTATCTAATCCGTGCGAACTAGCTAGGTCCAAAATAGCTTGGCAAGATTAATTTTACCTAGCTGATGTTGATTAGGATGTGGCGTGCATATATATAGTGAGTGTGCATAAAACATACAATATTTATAAATTTGTTCTTTACTTTATCTTGAATTTCGTATATTTCTAACCCTTGTATCATTGCTCGGTTTTTTTATATCTTTCTCTACATCACTATATCTCATTCTATCTTTTTATTGAATAGGTGTATGTCTAAGTAGCAACCTTCTCGTATATATGTTTACGTATTATCCTAATCAGCACCTAAATCAACAAAATTAGTCATGTAATGTCCTTTTGACCTTAATTCACACGCACAAGATAATTTCATATATCAAAACGAGCATTTTACAAATTCATAAACTAGATTGCATCCACCTGACAAGTTCGTCGTGTACCGCCGATGTAATTTACTCCTAAAAGTATCTCAAGATACATTTCAAGTCCATAAAATTTGCTATTCTCCAAACATATAGTACCTAGATGTATCAAAATTTTATGCTAGAATAATATGGTACTTTATAGTACCATTATTTGAAGGATGGTAAAATTGCGCTAACAATAATGTGGCATGATAAGGATCAATCCAGCACAATAATTTTCAAGTAATTAGCTAGGGATCAGGTTACTGCTGAGAGTAAGTATATCCTATAAGATGGTACAAATATTTAGATGAATAAAGTCAACAGGCGGCCTTGCTGATTTTCCTATCTTGCAACAAAGCTGTCCGAAGAATTGTGATGGGGGCAACAATTAATGAAATAATCAAGAGTTTAATTAATTAAGAAAAGTCAGTAAAGATGCACCGTTGAATGAATGCCAAAATAGCATAACCACACGGGAGAAAAGTACCGCAAGCTTAGCACGAGGAAGCAAAAGGCCAAAGGCTAGCTAAGCTAAGGAGGTCTCATGCTTTCTGCGTATTGTCAGATACTCCTACTATATAGTGATCGGAAAGGCGAGCGTGGAATTAAGTGTTATGGAAAAGCATCATGCAGAAAAGCTTATAATTACCATGAGACATGGACAAATGAATTAAATACTCGTATATAGAAATATATATACGTTGCTAGTATGATTGGAAAAGGATACAATCTAATTTGACATATGGCAACGTACGTCAAACTATGACTCGATTTACTTCACAATGTATGCCAAACTAACAACAAGCAATAATCTACCTCTCTCTCAATTTTTATGTATACTAATTAGAGGTTCTCCTACAAGCCCCCATGGTAAATCCTAGAAGCATGTATTATTATGTTGCTAGCTACTTAATTTCTCACATACGATCATTATGATGTAAAATTGTGTAGAGCCTAAATAAAAGATAAAGAATGAACTATGGATTTGCATCAAAACCGCAAATACAACCTTAAGAGAAAGAAGCGGATCTATGTTGATTTAAAATGAAGCCGATCGAAGTTAATAGTCCCATTATTCACATTTTCTAGTAAAAACACCCTCCCAATTAGAGAGGGTGAGGCGGCAGCGAAAAACGCTAAGCTAGTCCTATTATTCACATTTTCTAGTAGTGGCATGTCCACCAATATAAATTTTTTTCCCCCCAATATTGCTTCTAATGGCACGACTGCACTGACGGTGACATGCATAGTGCGCTAGCTGGCTGGCTAATATCGTGCAGAGGTAGATGGAGAAATATTAATACCTCTTTCTTTTCTCTATTAGACCCCGCTCCGCTCTTCATCTAAGCAAAACCAGCTAGCTATAGTGTGCTCCACTTTCCTGAAGGTTGGAGACCATCGATCAGTACCGGGTTATATATTACTCCCTCCGTCCCAAAATATTTGACGCCGTTGATAATTTTAAACATGTTTGACCGTTCGTCTTATTTAAAAAATTTAAGTAATTATTAATTTTTTTCCTATCATTTGATTTCATATTAAATATATTTATGTTATACAATAGTTTTACGTATTTCAAAAAAAAATTAATAGAGACGAAATGGTCAAAACATGTTTAGAAAAGTCTAACGGCCACGTATCGTCATCGTCGTTGCCTGAATTCCGGCTCCGCTGTACGTCTTTGCGCAGGTGGGGAGTCTGGGGAGATATGTGTACTAGTATGCTGTACTAGTGTGCAAATATGTCATGCATGAAGGCTACCTTAATTAATTTCAAATGTTGTGGTACTCCGGATCCAGAATAGCTTAAGAATAAGTAGCTATAATACTCTTAACATAAGTTCTAGCATACCATATATGATTAATGGTGAGCTAAGGTAGGTAGGAGCCATCTTAACTAAGAGCAAGTTAATATTTCTAATTCTACCGCGTCAATTCTACCCATGAATTTAGAAGTTACATAATTACAATACACAACCTCTAATACACTAATTAACTGCAATACACACTACTATTATTTTATCCATTAGCAGTCAATCTAGACGGGAGTATACTCTTGTCATTTAATATTTTTTGTAGTTTGTGATTGTGTCTTTTGCATGAGAGGTGGTTGTTACTCTCTCCTAACTTCTCTTCTCCACCTCACTCTCTAATCCTATTAGTAGTATCTTGAGGTTTGTATTTAGAGCCTCTACAGTACTTGATCTCATGCCAAGAAACAATCTTCATGTAATTAAACTCAACAAATATGAATAAGAGAGAGTGCATTGGATTGATGTAAATAGATAAAATAGTATGATGTTATTGGAGCTATATTGTATATATATGCCGACTTTTAATTTATGAGTTGATTTTGCAAAATCACCTCTAGTTAAAAACTTATCTAATTAATTAGTATGACATGTTACAAGGATATGTATCCCAATTCCCAATGGTACGTATGATTGCTAGGATTCTGCTGTTAGCTCATTCATCCTTAATGATGCCCTCTTTTTTCCCTTTTCTTCTTGTTTTCATGCGAAGGCTATATAAAACACTAGCGTCTTAAAGAAAAGTAAGCCTTTTATCTGCTTCATCCTCTCATCATTGTTGCGTCGCAGTAGAAAGTTTTAGCAACCTGCGTATTGCTTTTTCCGTTCTTGTTTAACTTCTAAAGAGGGTTGATACCACGCTTGAGAGACTTCGATAGACCATATTAATTACTCTTGATCGATCAGGTATAAATTCATGAAACTAGCCTAGGTAGGAGTACAATATATCTCACTAAATCTTCTTCTATCAAAAAACTTTAGTGCATCACTAAATAATCTCACGGGTCAAAGTCCACGCACTAAGGGCACCCACAATGGTTACTATAGACTCTCTATAAGAGATCTATATCAGCATATTTCTACTTGGAAGATATTAAATGAAGAGAGAGAGCAAAGCATCTACTACTTAGAGATAGTCTATAGAGAAAAAACGAGACAATGCATGAGAGAGCGTATAGAACCCATGCAGACATACTATGAGGTGGTTACTTTAATCTAGTCTATTGCTGAGATGTACATGTTTTATAGAGAGCATCTTACTTTACCATTGCGGGTGCTCTAAGGATAACCTACCCTTGTGTCATGCACGCACATGCTTGCTTGCCTTTACGAAAAGCAGGCCGAGGCTACAAATTAATTAAGTTTTTGATAATATAAAACACTTGTATTCCTGTCTCCTTGGTAGCTTAATTTGGTCATACAAAACGGCGCCATGGTGGAGCATGCCTTTTCACACTGTCATCGAGCTTGTTCTAGTTTATGCCCTTAATTACATCTTGGAATGATATATTGCGCGTCATAATGCAGATATATAGTGCCTAATTTATCTACCCCTCTATGTTTTAAACGAGGAGAGGAACAAAATTAGTCCAATGTCGAATATGTTTGGAGGTGCATCTCATTATTGGAAAGAAAAAAACTACACAGCCTTACATGTACACAGTACCTAGAAAAGTCATGCAGAAATGGTACAACCTGCCAATTATATAATATAAGACTAAACAAAGAAAAACATAGCACCATAATAGAAATTCAGGTAAAAAAACACAAAAAGGAAAAGGTCAAAGTTCATAGAACCATATGACTACGTACCAAGCCACCTACATGATACGGACCTTTTGGAATTGTTTTTGGTTTTAGCCTTTTCATAGATAGTGTACATGTTTAAAATGGTTCATTACAATACTACATGCATGATCACGTTTATAAAAGTGCAATAACAATAGAAACTATATATCCATAGTAATAAGGGTGGATCCATTATGGGGCTATGGTGAATTAATCTAGCCCTCCTACAATAGTAGATTTCTGTAGAGAGCAATGAAAAATGAAAGGGCCGGGAAGAAGGAAATTAAAAGAGAAAGAACAAGAGGAAGACTGGAGGAAGAAAAAGGCAATTAATGAACCCCTTGTCTAGCATGTGATTGAATCCAGTGATATATTCAAAGTGAGTTACTTAATTATGTACCCAATAACAACGTTTGAAGTGAAATATTAGGTTCTGGTTGGAACTTCGATTGGTATATATATGAGAATTGAAAAATGTCGATAATGATATATTATGTGCATTAGCTACTAGAGTGTCGATCGTTCTAGATAAGAAGCTTATGAAAGCTGATATGCTGTAGTTGGAGTAATAAACCTTTAATTAGTTACTGTCTTAATGGAGGAATTATACTTTCTCCATTCTAAAATATAAAAGCATTTCTAGGATTTGAATTTTGTACCATAATACAAGCATTTCTGTACCGATTCCCAAAATTTCAATCATTCCAATGATTTCAGAGCAAATCAGATGCTTAGAAAGGGAATCTAATCAATTCAAAATTCAAAAAGTAACCATTGACGTGACTAAAAGGAAATCTTTTAACATCTTCTTATTCTATGTTAAACAATATAGAACAGAGGTAATAATTCATACGAGGAATTTTATGGTCTTTGAGAAAGTAAGCTGAGGTACTATTTTTTTTAATATTTTAATACCTATGTGTACGAAGTATCCATGAGGTATTGAATGTTTGCATTGAAAAAAATATGGTATCTCGAGACAGGATGGATGATTGATAAAATTATTACCAATTAATATACCCATACTACATAGCTGTTCAAAAGGTGATGGCACGTACGCCGCAAAATATCATTAAGAAACTCTGCGACAGTACAGGCGTGCATGCATCTCGTTTCTGCTTTTCTAATTGAAAACAAGAATGACTTTTGAGCGGCCAACACCGACGAAACGAGTATATCTCTATCTTCCCAGCTCCATTCGTCTTCCTCCTCTTGCCTCTTGGTCCCCTTAATGCTCACCTCACCGGCCGGCCGGCCGGCGCCACAGATCCGGTCATCTTGCCATCGCCGGCAAGTTGACCGGCCGGCGCTGCCTCGCCGGAACGTGAAGGCCGGATCAGGAGCTGCTACAAAACAAAGTACATGTGTGTTTTCTTTGTTCTTTGGGTGTGGTTTTATTTTGATATGGTCATCAGGCTTGTTGTTTCTAAGTTAATTTCCACGCCGTGAGTCTCAAATTGCCTTTCATGGAAAACCAACTTTGTTCTTGTGCAGCCGGCGCAGAGCATGATGAGCTAGGACGAGCCAAGGAGAGAGTTGCGTGGGCGCCGTAGCGTGCAAATCAGGACTACAGGTATAAATTCCTTCAAATTTCAAATGCTTACAAAGCATGATATTTCAAGAAAAAAGGGTTATAAGGCTAAGATATTATAGCATAGTTTTCCGGAAGTGCTCATAAGGATAAGATTTATGCGTGATACTTGTAGGAGCTAGTATGTTAGGCATTGGACGTATGATATATGCGATGCCCGACAATATATATTATTTTTTTGTAGTTTTGCGAATTTTTATTGATTAATATCTCCGTCCCAAAATATAAAAACTTAGAACCGTATGGAAAATTTCCTACGACTACGAATCTGGACATACTGTACTGCATGTCCAGATTCGTAGTACTAGGAAATATCTTATCCAATTTTAGGTTCTTATATTTTAGAATGGACGGAGTAGAACTTTGTTTAAATAAATAATATGGGTCGAAGTGATGAGAACATTTCAATTGTCATTCAAGGATAAGAAAAGTTATTAAAACTTCAGTTACCTGCAGAAATCCAAAGGAAAACAAGCCTAGCCTGGTGCTCTTCCAGCTGTACGTAGTAGGTAGATGTTGATGTTACATGTTCCCAGGCTCCCAGCCTTTCTCGCTGTTTTTATTTAGGTTTGAGACAAGCTAGCTCGCAGCTACCGGAAACACGAGTCTTTTGGTTACCTCTCTCGGCTATCATTCTATACCTACTATTTGAGCAGACATGCATCGATCTAGCCATTGATGACATACTCCCTCCGTTTTTTAATAGACTAGTAGGGTGCCCGTGCGTTGCTACAGGAAATTTTGATCACGGGAAAAAAAATCTGGCAATCTAAAAGAAACTACGAGTTGCGGCGGCCGGTTGTGTGCGGGCCGGCGGGTGGGCGGCGATTTTCGCGTATTTTTTTAATTTTTTTTGCTCTTCGATTAAATCTTCATTGCCCAGTCATTTTTCAAAGAAATCCAGTGATGGGATGCAATCTTCGAACTTACATTTTTTAGCAGATGGCTAGAGAGCAATCCGGGAGCAATTAATATATGGCGCTATGGCTGCGTTATTTTTTTTTTCATGTATATGAATTAAAGAACAAATACCATATGCCCGTGTAAAGATTATTTAATGTTATTTTACATCTTGATCGTATGTCCTGAAGTTTTTTGTCCGTTTTTGCATCATTAATTTTTTTCATTGATGTCGACAACACACTGACTATTCACTTATTTTTTTTCCTTTACTGGAAAAAGCATTGCAGTATTAATTGAGCATTCCTCGTGCTAACAAAAAGAATAAATCGTTGATTGAGTGGATTATATTACTATTAATATTGCGGATAAAAACCTGCTATTGAAAAGCTAACAAACTCTTTAGTATTTTAAGGTAAAAGTGAAACTCTAAACGAAATAAATCAGTACTTATTTAGTCACAATCTTTTATAAATATTAAATTAAGAAAACAATGAACTGAGACTACTCCAACACTAGAATAAATCAATAGTGGTTAATTAATTCTAAATTTTAACTTATTATATCATAAAAAATATAATCAATATAATACTTGGATTCTTTAGTTTTTATATAATTAATAATTCGGACAAAACAAAATATTACATCCGTTCCACATCATAAGATGTTTTGGCTCTTCCTAGATTCATATGGATACATGGATGCTAATGAATGACACACACATAAAACTTATTCATTAATTGATTCATTGATGAATCTAGGCGTAGGTTCAAAACATCTTATAATATGACCCTTACCACGTCAGCTGCCATGTTGTCCCGGCCGTGCGCAGGGCAAACACTATTGTGGTCGTGAAAATTACCGGCTGACAGGGCCAATCAGAAAACAGTAAACAAAAATGGTAGAAAATACAGAAATGGTGTTGGAAATAGTTTGCCTATTAATTTATCGATTGTTTTACTGGTAAACTATATTGTTACAGTAATTACCGTTTTATAAACATCACTGGGGCCCAAACTATCTCCATGTTCCATCTCTCGGCTCAACAACTCGATCACCACACCAACTGCCAGAAAACACACAGTACTAGTAAACGCTAGCACGTGTAAACACATCGCCAGTTCCAAATTAACCAAAGCTGTTCCCGACAATACCATATGCATCGAATTTATAATTATCGTTTATCATTTATCACTTTATCGATCGTGCATGTTGTATGTATTTGTATATATTAAAGAATGGCGTTAGTATAAATTTGTGATATACTCTTGCAATCATGCTAGATTGCTAGTTAAATATGTGATACTATAGTTTGATGTTCCTGACATAAATTACCTTTTTTTCCGATAGATATATATACCATCATATGTTTTCGATCAAATAGTTCATTTCCATTTTTTTAATACTGTTTCCAGTTTCCAGTTACTATTTTTTATTCCGATTCCAAAAAATAATATGGTTGTGAAAATGATTTGGCTTTTTTTTTTTTTACTATTTTCCTCCCTAGGTGGCAGAAGATCGATCGGTGGGCCAGTATCCTTGGCACTATGCTGGAACTCGCTACTAGGTAGGTTTAGGTGATCAACAGTCAAGAAGGATGACGTAAGCGGCTGAGAATTGAAGCAGCCGCCTTCTGGGAGAACGAGCAGTGTTTACAAAAAGAGAGGTTTTCTGTGGACATAGAATATACTTTCCTAGCCAATAAAACTTGATGTTTGAGGAAATTTGAAGGTGCTTTAGAGATAACTGCAGATGAATGAATTTATAATTAATTTAAAAGGAATTATTAATATTTTATTAATTAGCTACTCACTTTATTTTTTAATGTTTGACACCATAACTTTTATACACATGTTTGACCATTCGTCTTATTCAAGAAAAAAATTATTATATTTTTTATGATTTATTTTATTATTTTAAGTACTTTAAGATAACTTATATTTTTTGCAGGTTTACATAATTTTTTTAACAAAACAAATAGGCAAACATATATAAAAAATCAATGGTATCAAACATTAGAAAACGGAGAGATTGTTTTTTTGGATAAATGATTTCCTCCGGCCTAGTGTGTAACCCCCATCTAAAAAATTGTGGTTCCCCAAGGACACATTCCAGAAAGTAGTTATCCAAAGATCTATTTATAGAAGAAGTTTTTGAAAGGGGCGAAAAGCAAAAAGGTTCAGCTCCACAATGTTATAAAGCACCAACCCGAAGCAGGCTTCCAGAACAGAAAAGCTTAGTATACATTGATCATTACATTCGATATTTCTTGGTGCGTTTCCCTTCTCCGAAGCGTGCACAGCATATGGATCCTGCGCGTGAGCCAGCACGGGTGCTACGGGGGATCAAGAGGATTGATCAACTCGCCATGGATTGATGGTTAGTATAGTTCTGCATGTTGCAATCATTTTATTTCATCTCAGTAATCTCATACTCCCCTGTCCCTCTTCCCTTAATTAATCTTATTCTGTTTGCATCATCTGTGCATTCCGTACCGACCTAAGCACTAGAACAGCCTTGATAGAGGAACACTGCACTTGGCCTGCGAAGACCGTTTTTGGCCGCTTGCGATAATGCTTTTCTAGTGACTTGTGAATCGACAATGTTTGCATCTTGAACTTAATTGCCTGTTACTTGGAACACTTGTTGTAACTATGTTATATAGTGGAACAGAGAACCACCCCAACAAGATGAGCTACGAGGTGTCCATGGAACCCACGGGGTGGGAGATGCAGGACACCCACCTCGTTCTGATGGAGGGCCAGAGCATCGCCGGGGTGGTGCTGCGTGCGACTGCGGATCCCGGCGGCGGCGGCGCGGCGACGAGGACGGCTCTGGCGTGGGAGCTGGACGCTCTGCTGCTGCGCCTGGAAGCAATGGTGGAAGGACGCTGCAGCGGCGGTGGGATTGTGCTGGCCCTTCGCCTTTGGGATGTCATCTTTGATCTCTTCTCGGCCCTCGTTCCTGTCTGAATGAATTTGCCAGAGATGACACGCTCATGATGCTCATCTTCGCCTACAATTTCTGAGTGTCATGCAGCTACCTATCTAGCTTTGTGCTCATCTCGGCTCCAAGTTTTTGAGTGTGTGTGTGTTTGTGTTTTTGATTCCAAATAAAGGGCCGATCGAACTGCCCCAGTCAGATCTCAGTGTGTGTACCATGTCCTTATGTCTCATGTCCTCATGTCAAGCTCCTACATGTATTACTTGAAATGATATGATCAATTAATATCGTTTCTGTTGCATTTTATTTTTGAAATTTAAGATGATCCAGTTTGGGTTTGGAGTTTCCTTTTTTTTGTGCATCATCACCACAAAAACCCCTATTGGAAGGTCCCTATGGCGTCCGTTCACATTGTTCCCTATCTCAATCCTCATTCTCGTGAGACTGTGTACAAAAGGACAATGAACCTAACAACAATGCAGGGACGTGCTTCAAATTAACTAGTAATTAATATTTTATTTTCTAATAATTATTCTTATGTTTATTCCTAGCTCCATTGGTGTTCAATTAAACCTTTCCATGGTGGATTTTGGCATGGAATACGAAGAAAGGTCGAGGCTCAAAAGAGGGACGTGCTTCAAGACGTTATCTAGTAAGATTTTGTTTTCTATGAGAGTAATAATTATTCTTGAGTTTATGCTATATAGCTAGCTCTATTGGCGGCTTCTGCTTAGCAGCTAACGAAACCTTTCCATGTGGGATTAAAAAAAAAACAAAAAGGAGGAGCCAATAAAAGAGAATAAGAAGATTCCCTAGTAAGCTAGATTGCGCAGAATGATGCACAGACCACGCACCCAGGATCATATATTTCATGTAGTCCTGTCTCCATCGGAGCATAAAAAAAAAATTTCAACCACCCGTTGGACGTCGGAAGATTGTACGCGTTGCAGCTATAGCTAAAATTACGTCGCGTATGTGCATGCCGCCGGCAGCGACAGCGACGACGACGACGAAGACGGCTCTCGCGCGCCGACGCCGGCCGAGACGGCGATGATCAATTGAGTCGCCAATGCGGCATTGCATGGCGGAATGTGGAAAAAATCATGAAGTAGCTACTCCATCCATCCTATAATATAAGGGATTTCAGGTGGATGTGACACATCCTGGTCTGTCCAGATTCATTGTACTAGGATGTGTCACATTCACCCAAAATATCTTATGTTATGGGACGGAGGGGTAGTAGCATAGTACTAATACTTGGGAAAATTCTTTTTAAGCACTCGGTGAATATCCACCCGTTTCTTACATGTTATCTAAATAGCTAAATAAAAAATTTGAAAATATATATTAATATGAAATGTATCATTTCACAAACATTTAAATTCAAATTCCACTTCTACAAGTTGTAACAAATATAACTATGAATGTGTGCCTACTAGTTTGAACTTACATGTTTGTAACAAATATTAATCTATCTTATTAATTTTTTAATAACTATATGTTTAGGTAACATGTAAAAAACGAGTGGATGTTCACCCAAATGCTAAAAATCATCTCCCCTAGTACATTCATATAGACAGGATATGATATGCTCCATATATGATGCAAATACTACTACCCCCACTTTTTTTATATAGTATATA
Source organism: Oryza longistaminata (assembly GCA_009805545.1). Classification (NCBI taxonomy): domain Eukaryota; kingdom Viridiplantae; phylum Streptophyta; class Magnoliopsida; order Poales; family Poaceae; genus Oryza; species Oryza longistaminata. The sequence continues at coordinate 6,944,684 of CM020185.1, read as the reverse complement.
TTACATATGCGTTATGATGATAGTGTGCGTGTGTATATGTCACATGTTGGTTAATACTCCCTTCATTTTTTTTAATTTGATGCCGTTGACTTTTGATTTTTGACTATTCATCTTATTAAAAAGTTACATGATTGTTAATTATTTTATTATGATTTAATTTATTACTAAGACATTTTAAGCATAACTTATAATTTTGTATATTTGAAAAAAATTGAATAAGACGAACGGTCAAACGTAGATCGAAAAGTCAAAAAACATCAAATAGACACAACCGGAGGGAGTAGATGATATCTGAATACTACATTAGTTCCCTCACATAATGAGAGAGAAATATATGATTTCCTTCTTGAAGAAACACGAACGAGAGTATCCGGTTGATATTTAAGGAGCTCAGACGTATATGGCATATCTCTTTCTAATTTCTATCACTTCTACTTAATGATAGTAGCTGTTGTCAGAAAACGAGGACAGTATAATTAATTTCCTGCAACCTCTTGGTTGCTGCAGATTGTTTAAGTTGAGGAGAGGTATCTGGAGAACCTCTCTCGAGCATTGTAAAAGATCTCTGGAAGTAGCTATTTTTACAACACCACATTTTCTAAAAGAAAATAATCAATTCGGTTTTACACTATAGAATACCTACCTACACTTACATGTAATTACACTATAAATTTCAATACTTGTAATTACATTGTAAGTTCAATTATTTATATTGTATTTTTTCTAATACACAATGTATAAACGAATTAGGACTAAAAGTAATACTTGGAAGAGGAGATAGAAGAGACAAGCGTATAGTTGAAAAGTGGAAGCACATATAGAAAAAAGGTGAGTAAAATTAAGTGAAAAACGCGTTGTTTTATTGTCAGTCTGCTGCTGAGTGCTGACTTCTTGTTGTGGGAGCTTGTTGAGTTTTGTGTTCTGTAACGAGCCCAGAAGTTGATGGACGAGTTTGGCCCTGTTTATTGATCTGGGTTTCATGCCCGTTCTGTTCATTTGAAAAAGGAAGAAGTCCACTTTGAGTCCCTCAAATATAGCTCGAAATCTAATTTGTATCCCTGAACTGCAATACCGGATATCTTAATCCCTCAACTATTAAAACCGGTGTAATTTGACTCTCTCAACGGTTTTAGAGGGCGGTTTCGTTGACGTGGCGCTTTGACCCGGTCAAACCGGCTGACTTAGCATGTGGGACCCATGTGTTAGCGTCACATTTTTTTTCTCCCCTCTTTCTTTTCTCCTTTTCTCCTCTTTCAGTCCTCTTTTCGGTTTTGCTTTTTTTTTTTTAGAAACATTTTCGGTTTTGCTCTGTCGACAATTTTCAGCGCGGAAAACTTTCGATTCGATCTGGCTCCAAGATTTGCGCTGGATGAAAACTTTCAAATTTTAGACCGTCTGTTATGCTATGAGATTCATGCTGGTGGAGGAAGACGAAAAAAATTTGCAAGCGCGCCATGGGGATCGAAACCAAGACCTGCATTGTACACACTTCTTTCATTAATCAGTTGCTCCGTTGCACTTTTATAAGGGTTACTTTTGAGGTACATATCAAATACTATATAGCAATTACATAGTAGTTATAATGTAACTACACTATAATTACATAATAGTTACATTTGAAAGTTTTTCATCCAAAAAATTATCATGTTGTATTGCTACTCCTTTTTTTCTACTGTCTATGTTATCCCTACTTTCTATAAAGCTAATGCCTACTAAACAACTAAAGCTCAACATGCAAACTTAGTATATTTATTAACACCCCTAAAACCTACATGCAAACATGACACATAAACCAATTAAATATACAAAGCTCAACATGCAAGCATATAGTAATTATATCTACACTTTATTTCATTCTAAAACTAAACATACATATGCTAAATCATTATTCTCAAATTATTTTTATAATATTTCAATCCAAATCATTTCATCATTTCTCCAATATTTAACATATATCCCGCAGCAAAGCGCATGACATCTGGATTGTAAGAATTGTCACACCAAACTATTCAATTTGATTGCATTGACCTTTTCATTTATTTCTGAGACTTACGACTGCTGATTAGAGTTTGTCACGGCACCCATCGTCGCACTCGCATGGAGAGTAGAGAAAGAGTCCTCAACATTAGCTTCTCCCAAAACCACTAAAGTTTGGCACTCCCTCTTCCCATGGCACTCCCTCTTCCCAACCCACTATCTCGTTTTCCGCGCGTACGCTTTTCAAACTACTAAACGGTATCCTTTTAAAAAAATTTCTATACAAAAGTTGCTTTAAAAAATCATATTGATCCATTTTTAAAAAAAACTAATACTTAATTAATCACATGTTAAAAGGCCACACCGTTTTACATGCAGGAGGAATGGATTCCCAACCTCCACTGCCGAATACACCATAACTCTAGCTCCCAAAACAGTTGAGATTCTAATTCAGATTCGGAGAAACTGTACTGTAGCTACAAATATTTAGAAAATGAACTAAAATTAAAAAGCTGTATTTCTTGGTTTCTCCATATTTTTAGAAGTTAGCTACAAACTAGCTAGCTTGTGAGAGTCTTAAGCTCGAAGACTGGGTCCTAGCCTTCATGCAGCCAGTATGATGACGCTCTCTCTCGTGGCCCGATCTTCTGGTGAGGGGATAACTCTCGCTTTGATCGAGTGCGACGTTTGCGACGTGGCTACCAACCAGAACAAGTCCAGGACGCCGTGCAATCGCTACACCACAAACGATGTCGTACCAACCGTGACGCACGGTTGATGATCCCTGCAATGCAAACGAGAGAACACTGCAAGAACAAGATAAGATGCAATCTAAATATTGCGAATAGGTGATTAAGCACAAAGGAATAGTTGCGATTGAAGTGGTAGATCTAATCGACCCGGCAAATCAACACAACAACTATTGGGGGCTCTGAATCTATAGTCGCCGACTAATCGAGCGAGGACTAGAGACAAGGTGAATGGCACTTGGCAAAATTCAACTAAACAAAACCCAAATATTTTTGAGGATGTACAAAGCTATATGTAGAGGAAAATAAAGCTAGGGTTCAGTCACTAGTAGGAAATCGTCCATCTATGACGTTTTGCTCATGACGTTGTATAATTTCGTCATTAAATACAATAGGCTAGCTAGGTGGAGACAGAATTCGGTGCCAGACCCGGCGAGCAAACGCACAGTCGGGGATGATGTGATTCGCCGTTTCAAAATCCTAGGCGGCGCAAAACGGACAGGACGAGTGGCTTTCAATACCACGCTTCTCTAGGAGATCAATCGTCCATCAACGCCGTTGGAACGCAAGCTTGAGGAAGAGCTTGCATTTAGCTGACCCTTTAGCCCACCAAAGCAGATCCGTGCAAGCAAATAATGCTACCCAAGGAAGAAAGCCTGGTAGGCCGATTGAGCCGAGTAACGCTGGTCACTTATCCAACGCCAGACAAGCCGGTCCCCCATGCCCAAGAGTTGGACGGAAAGCACCGCATCCCATACCGCCAGGAATTGTGAGAGCACAGGGACAGTGAGAGCGCCATGGATGTCCCCCCCAAGAGTTATCAACGAGGGCCAAAGCAACCGAACGTGAGGCCCGATGCGGGGGCACGATAAGGAGAAGTTCCGGCACTAAGGAGGCCATCGAGCGACCCTCAATCCAATGATCCATCCAGAAGAGAGTCGATGTGCCATCGCCTAGCACGAAAACGGTGGACGCCGCAAACATGTCGCAGACGCATCACTTGAAGGAAGCCTTCAGATCGGCCAAGTAGGGGTGACCTGATCACTGAAGACAGAGCCAGCGAAGGAGATGAGCAAAGCCCGCCATCCTTAGGTCAGCAATACCTAGACCGCCAATAGCCCTGCGGTGGCAAACATTCGTCCAAGAAACAAGGCACCCCTCCCCGGCCCCTGGACCTTGTCCGTGCCCATCCATAGGAAAGTGCGGCGTTTCTTATCGATGGCCTTGATGACCTAGCCCGGTAGCCCGATCGCCGTGGACACATGAACCGGAATAGAAGAGAGCACGGACTAGACCAGCACAGATCTATCGGCTAAAGTGGTGAGCCAATCCTTCCGGGGGAAAGCCGCGGGAGACCTTGTCAACAAGAGGCTGCAGTGTTGCCAAATAGACTTATTTTAGCCATATAAGCACAACCCAAAGAGATGCGCGAGGCAAAATAGACTTATTCCAGCCACGAGGCACATCCTAAAGAGATGAAGAGATGAGGGAGGCCAAATAAACTTATTTTAGCCATATAAGCACAGCCCAAAGAGATGCGCGAGGCAAAATAAACTTATTCCAAAGACGGCGATGGTGGGCTGGTCGTGCCTTTGGACCGACACAGAACAGCCCGAGTATTATTGGACCGTGGATGGGCATAGCACGGCACGGCTTGCTGGTCAGGCTGTACCGGCCCAATTGCTCTTAGGCCGTGCGTTGGTCGTGCCTGGGTCTGTGCCGGGTCGCCATTTGACCACCTATAACCACAAGTACACGTGCGTGCGTGCGTGCATCCAGCCACTTGATCTGTGTTGATCGATTTGTTATCTTTTCCTATCATTCTAGCTATGGATTGGAGCTATCACTACTCAAGTTTGTCTGCATTGTTAAATTCCGTCCAGGTGCAGTGAACACGTGAAAAGTGGTGTGTACTGAACGTCGTATATATTGTCAATGCCTCCTCGGTGCATCAAAACCTGATGGTGATTCAGGTAAAAAAGAACCTGATAGTAGTGATGGTAGCCAGAATAAAAGGTCAAGGTTCCCTTAATACTGATTATAAGCCATAACGATTAATTAGAGATATAAAGCGAATTATGGGTAAAACCATTACATAAGTTAGCTACTTTGAAACAAATGCTTCAAAAAGAAACTATGCTGAAAAAAAAATAAAATCAAAAATCAAGTTTTAAAAAACAAATTTTAGCAGCGATTTGTAAGTCATAGGACAAATGATTTGACCCTAAGCTCGGTAGCCGACGCAAAACCTTTTTTTTTCTAATGAAAATCGATCGCTACAAGATTTGCTGTTATTACTTTTGCTAGATAACGGCGTTTAAGTTATTACTTTTGCTGACTAATTGTCCTAGTAAATGGCTATTCCTACAATATTTGCTACACTAATGTTCAGATGCATGTGGGCAATCTATTTTGAATCCTGATGCTTGTGCGAGTCACACTAGGCAGTACTGACCTGAACCGGATCGGGAAATTATATATTCACCATATTTTTCCTTAACAAGAGGACATCATATTCCTTTTGTTTTGGCCGGGGGTTGGTTGATACGATGGACCAACAACTCCACGTACCACGCGCAGACAAGAACAACAAACAAGATCGCAATCCATGCGTCTAACTAGCTTCTTTTCAACTTTCGTATCAGCTTCAAATATATATAATGTCCACAGATAGAATTGCTCCCTCTATCTAGCTAGAATTATTTATATAAGATGTTTGGAATTCTTTTAGATAATAAGAATTTATAAAACCCGGTTTCTACACCAATGAGGACGTTTACAGCCACCCGTTGGTGTATAAGATGTTTAGAATTTTTTTTTCTTAAGTTATACTTCTTAACCTTTGAACAACTTTATAAAAAAAACTAGCTAACGTTTTGAACACAAATCAAATATGGTTTATACATGTTATTACAACGGAACATATTACAGCTAAAGAACCAGTTTATTAATTAGTTGACATGCAACCAGCTTGGCTTTTCACCCTTAATTCGATCGTCAATGAATGGCCAGTCTCTTCTCTTTCAATTTTGCCGCTTAACTGCCGCTAGCTTAGCTGTGCATACTTCTACCAACAATTTTTGTCGCTGTTCTTGTGCATCATCCGGAGGTTTGGTGAGGAGAGGACAGAATGAAGTAGTCAGTCTTTGACGATAGAAAAAAGGGGTGACATGTATGTTTCTGTGTTGTCCGCCACCTACGATGGCACGGCCGGATATATATATCATCACCTGCTCCATTCCTCTAGCTAATTCCACCTCTTGCATGCCCCCACCTAATACACTCGACTCGCCGCCGAATCCTCACTTCGCCTCTCACCGCCGGCGCCATGTACGGTCAGGTCCGGTGAAGTTGGCCGCCGGCCCCGGCCGCCGCCATAGACGGCAAGTTGAGCGCAGGGTTCACTCTATTGGTTCAGGGGTTTATATCGGGAGTCACCGAAATCCCGAAATTTCGGAAATTTCGGTCCGAAATTTCCGAAATTTTGAACAAAATTTAGTTGAATTTGAACAAATATTATCTAAATTCATGAAAAAATTCAAAAATTTAAAAATTTCGGCCGAATTAATATCATATCGGGGGTCACCGAAATGACCGAAATTTCCGAACGGTCCGAAATTTCCAACCCTGGTTGAGCGCGGCCAGCGTAGATAGCTGTAGCTGCCTCTATCCGGAAACGAAAGGCTCTCTCAAGAACACAAGGCACAGGGGTAAATGCATCTTGCATCAGGAGTTAATTAGCTTCGACAAATTAACCAGATTGTTTTTCTTTGTTCGTTCGGTGGCATGATTTTGGTACGAGATCAGGCTCTTGTAATTGATTTAGAGTTCTAGCTGCTGCTGCGTAGTGAATGAAATTGCTTCGCATGGAAGGAAAGCATCGATCCACAACTTTGTGCAGCCGGTAGAGCGAATTGCGTGGCGGTTGCTAGTCAAATTTCGAGAAATGATAAGAAATACTACTCGTAGCTAGTCAAACGTATATAGGAATAGATTACAAATCCATCCACAGAAAGCATATATACTATACTAGGATTTCTTTTTTCTGCATTTGCAAGACAGGACAGGAATAAAAAAGCCTACACGCTGCGTTGTTGGAGGGAGCAGAGCAAGCGATTATAAATTAAATATCCTCCCTTCTCGCCCCCCAAATGCATGTACTTCCCCGTGCCGTGCCACACAGTGAGCAAGCGAGCGCTATTGCCAAGCGCAGACCAGAGAGTTGTAGGATCATTAGTTTGGGCGCCATGGCCGTGAAATCCTTGTCCGAACAACTAGCTCGTTCTTTCCGTGCAGCAGCAGGGAAGCTACTGGCCTTGTCCTTGTCCGACCTCTCGGCCGGGTTGCCCTTCTCCTTGGTAAGTACTCAACTCACGATCAGTATCTGTACGTTCCCACCCAGGTGTACCTGTACCTCTTGCTCACTAGTTTTTTTTTTTTTTTTTTTTTTGAAACCTGCCTAACCTCTTGGTTGAATGGTTGTTAGACCTGTTCAGTTCGTTCCGCGGCTAGTGCCTTCATCTCCCCTCTTCTATGGGAAAAAGAAAAAGCTTGCATTCACGTACGGAAAAGGATTCTCTAATTTAACTAATGTGCAGTTGTGCCGTTGAGTCACTGATATATATGGACCACAGTAAAGTGGAACCCACATATCAGTGACTCAACTGTATGTACAGAGAGACAAGGTGAATGGCACTTGGCAAAATTCAACTAAACAAAACCCAATTATTTTTGAGGATGTACAAAACTATTTATAGAGGTAAAAAAGCTACGGTTAAGTGCTAATTCGTGGAGGTGGAGGGAGACATTTCCGAGATGGGCCTAGTCTATTACAAGGCCCAAGGCCCAAGTTCGATTTCAGCAACAGCACTGTCTTGTTTTGGCGATTCCCGTTGACTCGAGATGAATTTGGACATGAGACCGGATGCGTTTGAAAGGTAGCGAGATAAGCTTTCCACGAAGTCGAAGATCACCCAAATCGGAGTTGGCATGAAGGCGCTAGGTATGTTTGAAGTCAGTGCTGTCTCCGGAGGCCGAACTGGACTTAGGACTTGGAATTATCATTGGAGCGTGTGAAGTTATGAGCGTATCCGACGAAGTGATGTCCTCATCACAGTAATCCGCTGCATCTTGCATGGTTTGGTCAAGCAGGAAGCGTTTATTGCAGAAACAGTGGTCTAATGTTTCCTAAGGGACATATTTGGCAAGATTATTGCAGGGTCGTCAATTTATAATGTGCAGAAAGTTCAATTACACACCGCAATCAGCTAGAGGGCCAATACCGAGGGGTGAGGAGAAAATAGAAAAACTGAAAAAGAAAGGGAGAAGAAAACTGAAGACTCTGAGCTAAAACTGGGCTCTACTCCTATACGAGGGAAGGTGGAGGCGGTACCCCACTGCACTCCTAACAGGTCCCCAAAAGATATAGCGCCCGCAGCAGACCACAGACGGTCTTCCTGAGGAATGGACTCTAGAAACGTTGAGACAAACGAAAGAGAAGAATCGAACACCCTAGAGTTCCGATCCTTCCATAACTGCCAAGTGACGTGGAGGACTAAGGAATCGAAACCCTCATGACAGTGCTCAGGCAGGCAGACCCTAAAAGTCAGCCACCAAATCTAGATAGAGGAGACATGGGCCAGAGTGAGAGTAGGCTAGCTAGGTGGAGACAGAATTCGGTGCCAGACCCGGCGAGCAAACGCACAGTCGGGGATGATGTGATTCACCGTTTCAAAATCCTAGGCGCAAAACGGACAGGACGAGTGGCTTTCAATACCACGCTTCTCTAGGAGATCAATCGTCCATCAACGCCGTTGGAACGCAAGCTTGAGGAAGAGCTTGCATTTAGCTGACCCTTTAGCCCACCAAAGCAGATCCGTGCAAGCAAATAATGCTACCCAAGGAAGAAAGCCTGGTAGGCCGATTGAGCCGAGTAACGCTGGTCACTTATCCAACGCCAGACAAGCCGGTCCCCCATGCCCAAGAGTTGGACGGAAAGCACCGCATCCCATACCGCCAGGAATTGTGAGAGCACAGGGACAGTGAGAGCGCCATGGATGTCCCCCCCAAGAGTTATCAACGAGGGCCAAAGCAACCGAACGTGAGGCCCGATGCGGGGGCACGATAAGGAGAAGTTCCGGCACTAAGGAGGCCATCGAGCGACCCTCAATCCAATGATCCATCCAGAAGAGAGTCGATGTGCCATCGCCTAGCACGAAAACGGTGGACGCCGCAAACAAGTCGCAGACGCATCACTTGAAGGAAGCCTTCAGATCGGCCAAGTAGGGGTGACCTGATCACTGAAGACAGAGCCAGCGAAGGAGATGAGCAAAGCCCGCCATCCTTAGGTCAGCAATACCTAGACCGCCAATAGCCCTGCGGTGGCAAACATTCGTCCAAGAAACAAGGCACCCCTCCCCGGCCCCTGGACCTTGTCCGTGCCCATCCATAGGAAAGTGCGGCGTTTCTTATCGATGGCCTTGATGACCTAGCCCGGTAGCCCGATCGCCGTGGACACATGAACCGGAATAGAAGAGAGCACGGACTAGACCAGCACAGATCTATCGGCTAAAGTGGTGAGCCAATCCTTCCGGGGGAAAGCCGCGGGAGACCTTGTCAACAAGAGGCTGCAGTGTTGCCAAATAGACTTATTTTAGCCATATAAGCACAACCCAAAGAGATGCGCGAGGCAAAATAGACTTATTCCAGCCACGAGGCACATCCTAAAGAGATGAAGAGATGAGGGAGGCCAAATAAACTTATTTTAGCCATATAAGCACAGCCCAAAGAGATGCGCGAGGCAAAATAGACTTATTCCAGCCACGAGGCACATCCTAAAGAGATGAAGAGATGAGGGAGGCCAAATAAACTTATTTTAGCCATATAAGCACAGCCCAAAGAGATGCGCGAGGCAAAATAGACTTATTCCAGCCACGAGGCACATCCTAAAGAGATGAAGAGATGAGGGAGGCCAAATAAACTTATTTTAGCCATATAAGCACAGCCCAAAGAGATGCGCGAGGCAAAATAGACTTATTCCAGCCACGAGGCACATCCTAAAGAGATGAAGAGATGAGGGAGGCCAAATAAACTTATTTTAGCCATATAAGCACAGCCCAAAGAGATGCGCGAGGCAAAATAAACTTATTCCAAAGACGGCGATGGTGGGCTGGTCGTGCCTTTGGACCGACACAGAACAGCCCGAGTATTATTGGACCGTGGATGGGCATAGCACGGCACGGCTTGCTGGTCAGGCTGTACCGGCCCAATTGCTCTTAGGCCGTGCGTTGGTCGTGCCTGGGTCTGTGCCGGGTCGCCATTTGACCACCTATAACCACAAGTACACGTGCGTGCGTGCGTGCATCCAGCCACTTGATCTGTGTTGATCGATTTGTTATCTTTTCCTATCATTCTAGCTATGGATTGGAGCTATCACTACTCAAGTTTGTCTGCATTGTTAAATTCCGTCCAGGTGCAGTGAACACGTGAAAAGTGGTGTGTACTGAACGTCGTATATATTGTCAATGCCTCCTCGGTGCATCAAAACCTGATGGTGATTCAGGTAAAAAAGAACCTGATAGTAGTGATGGTAGCCAGAATAAAAGGTCAAGGTTCCCTTAATACTGATTATAAGCCATAACGATTAATTAGAGATATAAAGCGAATTATGGGTAAAACCATTACATAAGTTAGCTACTTTGAAACAAATGCTTCAAAAAGAAACTATGCTGAAAAAAAAATAAAATCAAAAATCAAGTTTTAAAAAACAAATTTTAGCAGCGATTTGTAAGTCATAGGACAAATGATTTGACCCTAAGCTCGGTAGCCGACGCAAAACCTTTTTTTTTCTAATGAAAATCGATCGCTACAAGATTTGCTGTTATTACTTTTGCTAGATAACGGCGTTTAAGTTATTACTTTTGCTGACTAATTGTCCTAGTAAATGGCTATTCCTACAATATTTGCTACACTAATGTTCAGATGCATGTGGGCAATCTATTTTGAATCCTGATGCTTGTGCGAGTCACACTAGGCAGTACTGACCTGAACCGGATCGGGAAATTATATATTCACCATATTTTTCCTTAACAAGAGGACATCATATTCCTTTTGTTTTGGCCGGGGGTTGGTTGATACGATGGACCAACAACTCCACGTACCACGCGCAGACAAGAACAACAAACAAGATCGCAATCCATGCGTCTAACTAGCTTCTTTTCAACTTTCGTATCAGCTTCAAATATATATAATGTCCACAGATAGAATTGCTCCCTCTATCTAGCTAGAATTATTTATATAAGATGTTTGGAATTCTTTTAGATAATAAGAATTTATAAAACCCGGTTTCTACACCAATGAGGACGTTTACAGCCACCCGTTGGTGTATAAGATGTTTAGAATTTTTTTTTCTTAAGTTATACTTCTTAACCTTTGAACAACTTTATAAAAAAAACTAGCTAACGTTTTGAACACAAATCAAATATGGTTTATACATGTTATTACAACGGAACATATTACAGCTAAAGAACCAGTTTATTAATTAGTTGACATGCAACCAGCTTGGCTTTTCACCCTTAATTCGATCGTCAATGAATGGCCAGTCTCTTCTCTTTCAATTTTGCCGCTTAACTGCCGCTAGCTTAGCTGTGCATACTTCTACCAACAATTTTTGTCGCTGTTCTTGTGCATCATCCGGAGGTTTGGTGAGGAGAGGACAGAATGAAGTAGTCAGTCTTTGACGATAGAAAAAAGGGGTGACATGTATGTTTCTGTGTTGTCCGCCACCGACGATGGCACGGCCGGATATATATATCATCACCTGCTCCATTCCTCTAGCTTCCACCTCTTGCATGCCCCCACCTAATACACTCGACTCGCCGCCGAATCCTCACCTCGCCACTCAGTCTCAGGCTCTCACCGGCGCCATGTACGGTCAGGTCCGGTGAAGTAGGCCGCCGGCCCCGGCCGCCATAGACGGCAAGTTGAGCGCGGCCAGCGTAGATAGCTGTAGCTGCCTCTATCCGGAAACGAAAGGCTCTCTCAAGAACACAAGGCACAGGGGTAAATGCATCTTGCATCAGGAGTTAATTAGCTTCGACAAATTAACCAGATTGTTTTTCTTTGTTCGTTCGGTGGCTTGATTTTGGTACGAGATCAGGCTCTTGTAATTGATTTAGAGTTCTAGCTGCTGCTGCGTAGTGAATGAAATTGCTTCGCATGGAAGGAAAGCATCGATCCACAACTTTGTGCAGCCGGTAGAGCGAATTGCGTGGCAGTTGCTAGTCAAATTTCCAGAAATGATAAGAAATACTACTCGTAGCTAGTCAAACGTATATAGGAATAGATTACAAATCCATCCACAGAAAGCATATATACTATACTAGGATTTCTTTTTTCTGCATTTGCAAGACAGGACAGGAATAAAAAAGCCTACAGGCTGCGTTGTTGGAGGGAGTGGAGCGGTTGAAGACAGAAGCAGAGCAAGCGATTATAAATTAAATATCCTCCCTTCTCGCCCCCCAAATGCATGTACTTCCCCGTGCCGTGCCACACAGTGAGCAAGCGAGCGCTATTGCCAAGCGCAGACCAGAGAGTTGTAGGATCATTAGTTTGGGCGCCATGGCCGTGAAATCCTTGTCCGAACAACTAGCTCGTTCTTTCCGTGCAGCAGCAGGGAAGCTGCTGGCCTTGTCCTTGTCCTTGTCCGACCTCTCGGCCGGGTTGCCCTTCTTCTTGGTAAGTACTCAACTCACGATCAGTATATATCTGTACGTTCCCACCCAGGTGTACCTGTACCTCTTGCTCACTAGTGTTTTTTTTTTTTTTTTGAAACATATCTCTTGCTCACTAGTTAGCATGAGAATTGCACGGATCCAACAAAAAAAAAGTATCTCGAGGTACCGTACTTTACGGTACCAAATCGTTTTCGATCGTTGGATTTAACGATGTCCATCATGTCCAGCTAGATTCAACGATCAGAAATGATTCAGTATCATACGATACCGGTACCTCATGGTACCTTTTGCTGGACCGGAGCGAATCTCATTGGTTCCATAGCTATACTCCATCCTTCTGTATGCAATGCATGCATGCACCAGCAAATCAGTTGGTCATAAGTAAAACACGCGTGATTAAGTCGCGTGTTTGCACATTGCTGGTCGATGTTACATGTACTTATGGTTGCGTTTGGTTAATCAACCTGCAGGAGGAGCTGGGAAGTGGCAGCGCTACTACTGTCACCATGGAACTGAACGGGTGGGAGGTGCAGAAGTTGGACCGCTTCTTGCAGGAAGGACAGGGCATGGCGAGGGAGGTGCTGAGGAAGAAGACGGACGCGACGCACGTCAGCCGCGCCGGCCGTGTGTGCGCTGATCGTCTTTGGGAGATCGTCTTCAACCTCCTCGCCACCCTGTGTTTCTGATCGATGATCAACAACGCCGCCGGCTTGTCATGCGAGCATCTTTTTGCGTGGAAGTAGTTGACAAGGAGAGGTAGCTTGTGCGTGTGTGTGTTTTCTTTTTCTTAATCTTCGCAGCTAATATTCTTCTTATGCTCTCTCTTGTGTAATAATCATCTCAAGCTCCTATATGTGTTCTCCTTGAAATCACAATATCATTTCTATTGCTTTAATTTATATTCTACAAATTGCCGAGAGGGTTTGAATTTGGATTTTGTACATCCTCATTTCACGTTGAGGCCGGTCCAGCGGTCACCAAGCACGTACGTACCGCTTCTCCCTGTAGGATGTATACTTCTACTTAGCATTGGTCACATTAACGAATGCAAACCGCAGCCGCGCGCGGGTCCTGCGCCAGTGGCGAATACGAATCTAGAACGAAAATTATCAGGTGTCCTATATACATGTCACTAGCTAGCATGCATATCGAACAAACTAACACAGCAGTTATTGGATACTACGTAGCAAATTATTGTATATTTTGCAAGTTCAACCTGTGTCCTGTGCACCATGTAGTATGAACGTAGCATCGCCCTTGTCCTCAGCTCGATCATAATCTTGTCTAGTGCTACGTCTGTTCTACAACAACAATCATCACATGGAGCTCATACATATTCCATAGTTAATGCAAGATCAAAGACATCCACAAGGTGTCTCCTCCTGGCACTGGAAAGTAGCCGTTCTGCTGGTGCTAGCTAGCAAGTGTTCGATGAAGTTCGTCCTGGATACTTGAATTGAATGAGATTGATTTTGTTGACGACATCCACGTACGGGAACGCATTCAACGTTGTTCGATCATTTGATCCATTTTTTGAGCATTTTGTATTGAAGATGGAGGTTTTGTTTAAAATGAGCCGCCATTATATGCATATCATCCAGCTCTCCGGCTGTGGTTGACATGCTCCTGTTAGGGCTTCATGATCATAGAGCTCCTCGAGTATGCCCATCTGCGTCGACCATTTCGTGTCCCGTGATTCAGGGATTAAAATCCCTCACCCCCCAGGCTGAATCGTTCAATAAGCATGCGTTTTGATCGGTTCTGTCGTTGCTTCTTGAGCTGCCATGGACATATATATATATTATATTCTTCCCCTGCATTAAGCAACATGCAAAAGATTATACTGCTGCACAAGCACAATGGTAGCTGAAACCTGATCGAGCAGCAACTGGAGTTGTCCATGCAATGCCATCTCTTATCTAGCAGCCACAGATGCATACGCTCTCGCCACTTGTTGTTCAGGGGCGCCGCTGTGGGTAAGTGGGCCGGTGGGCCAGCCCAGTGGGTCAGCGCCGTGACTGTGGGCGACACACAGGAGCATGCATGAGTAGGTGCTCCCACTAGCTAGTCAGTGGCCGGTGGAGTTGTTGTGTTGATGACCATTTTTCGTTTTGTTCGTTAGGTTGGCTCAGCTTGGGATGTTATTAGTATATATACTAAGGCCGGCTTCATCCAAACGACCAAGAACAAGCAACCACTTTTATGCGAAGCCACGATCACCGGGGCCCGATCACTACCAGCGTCAATCGTATGCCAGTTTTTTATTTTTTATAAAGAAACACCAGGATATATATGTGCCGCGTTTTGACATAGGAGTATATATATATACACACACACACGACTATAACAGTGCGGGCACATGCTTGTGTTTTTACTGTCTGAACAAATTTATTAAAAAAAACATAGAAATGTTTTCAACACAAAGCAAATATATGGTTTATACATGTTACAACGGAGACATATTACAGCTGAAGTAACCAGCTTAATTATTAGTGGACATGCGACCTGGCCGGCTTTTCACCTTCGAATTTCGATCGTCAATGATCGAATGGCCAGTCTCTTCTCTTTTTGCCGCTTAACTAACTGCCGCTAGCTTAGCTGTGCATACAAAACCAAAAATTTTGTTGCTGTTCTTCCGCATCATCAGGAGCTGCACTAGTTGAGGGGGGAGGAGGAGGACAGAATGAAGGTAGCCATCGTCTTTGACGAAAGAAAAAAGGGGTGACATGTATGTTTTCTGTGTTGTCCGCCACCGACGATCGATGGCCTGCTCCATTCCTCTCTTCTTGCACCGATCTTGCCGCCACCTAACACACTCGACTCGCCGCCGAATCCTCACCTCGCCTCTCTCACCGGCCGCCATAGACGTACGGCAAGTTGAGCGGCTTAATTAGCTGCCTCTCTCCGGAATGAAAGGGTGTCAAGAAACACAAGGCAGGGGTTAATGCATGCATCACGATCGAGCTTGTGCAAACATGAGTGTGTTTTCTTTGTTCATTCGGTGGTTTGGTTTAGGTACGATCAGGGGCTCTTGTCGTTGTTTCAGAGTTCTAGCTAAGCAGTGAATCAGATTGCTTCGCATCCACTACTTTGTGTGCAGCCGGCCGGTAGAGCGTGAGCTAGGAGCGAATTGCGGCTAGTCAAATTCCACAAAATGATAAAAAAAAAGGGAGTACTACTCGTAGCTAGTCAAACGCATATATATATATAGGAGTAGATTATAAATCTCTCCAAAGAAAGCATATAGGATTTTTCTGCAATTGCAGGACATGACAGGAAAAAGCCTACACGCTGCGTTGTTGGAGCCGTTAATTGCAGCACGAGCGCGATTAAAAATATTCGCCCGTCTCGCCCTCCAAACGTACTCCCCGTGCCGTGCCACACATTGAGCAATTCAAGCGATCGAGATTCGAGAGTGCCCAGCCGCGCCATTGCCAACCGCAGCGCAGAGTATTTGGGGTGTATGTGTCATTATTTATGAGGTTGTGTGAGTATGATTAATAGGTAGAAATGTGTGATGTGTTCCGGGTGAGAACCATATTGATCAACACCAAAAGCCACTGACAGTCAAACAACAGCATGTGCGTACAAGATACAACTCATCATAAATCATTCTAATAATCATTCTAACGATATATATGAGAAGTACTATACATGTTATATTTCTAAATTTATATTTCAAAGTAGTTTTATGTCATAATAATTCTGTATTCATTGGTAACATAACATTAAATAAATTAACAATTAAAGTTTGCTACTAAAGATCGTATAAAAAATTATAGATCTTATAATTTAATCAGAGGGAGTGAGAACTAATCCAACCAAATTACACCTAGCGAACTGGACATCACATCACAACTCACACAATGCAACACTTCTCAGCAAATTATCTGGATAGTTCTTGCACTACCTTATGGGAGTAGTAAAAACTTGCTGCAACATTTGCCCACCGATCCCAACTATATTGCCAATATAATCCTCTCCTGCATTCAATTATTGCAATTTACTCCATAATTTGAGCGAGCAAACTGCAAGTTGTAAACAAATCTAAAGTAAAGAAAACAAAGAGTGGGACCATTGCAACTAGTATTGGTGGTGGGCCCACCCCGCACTGCAAGCTAGTTCTGCCACGTAAGCCGTGTAGCGCGGTCTGGATCTATGACATAGCAAAGCTACAGAGTAGTACAATCTAGAAGTACTACTAATCTCCTGTTTTGCTTAATCTAAGCCTTCAGCCCCTCCCATGTAAGCAATCTTATGGAAAATAAAAAAAAAAATCTACATCAACCTATTTATCTAGTTTGTTGCCGCTAGCTGTTGATATACTAGATTGATAATACTTGACGGTTGGAGGAAAACACAATATAAAAATCTCAACAAAATTATTATTTTATTAAAGTACTTTTTAAGGCAAACCTGTATATATCGTCTCCATATTTATAAATTATTCATAGTTAAATATTGATTGCACCCTTGTTTAAAGTATTGTCAATCTAAAGGAAACAGTTAGTATTTTTTATTTTTTTTAATTTATCGTTACCTCAACTAGCTAGAGTACTTCACAGTGGATCTGCATCCACATGTGCATACTCTGCCAATTTCTATGTTCCATATAATAATCACAGCATATGCAAAGCTATTCGTATCCAACCTTATTAATTACAAGAAACTGTAGGATTTTGTTTCTGAATTCATTGATGAAAGTAATTACTGCAGTACGCCCGTTCATTTCCCTTTTTACTATTATTTACCTCTCTTTTGTGAGCGAGATGTCGAACAAGACGGGCAAGACGTACGTAGATTACATAAGCCATGACGTGGTGTCTGATTAGGAAGAAGCTCAAGCGTATTAATTTCCTTACGCCTTTGTTGGATACGTATAATGTGGAGTCAAGGCCTCACATAGTTTCTGTCCGCTCTGCTACTTGTTTGACCTCAAAGATTGGTGAACGAGTTTTCAAAAAAAAAAAAAGATTGGTGAACGAAGAGTTATCGTCACCGCCGGCACCGACAGTCCACAGACCGTGTGTGGCGACAGAGTACGTGATTTCCTCTGGAACAGCATCTTATGCCTTGATTAGTTGGGGAAAAATTTTAGATTTGGATGTCACACTGAATATACGGACACGGATTAGAAGTACTAAACGTAGTCTAACAACAAAACAAATTACATATTCCACCGGGAAAATGCGAGACGAATTTATTAAGCCTAATTAATTCGTCATTAGCAAATGTTTACTGTAACACCACATTGTCAAATCATGACGTGATTAGGCTTAAAAGATTCGTCTCGCAATTTACACGCAAACTGTACATGTAATTTGTTTTTTTTTCCACATTTAATACTTCATATATTGTGAAACCATGTGTGGTTATAGTTCTTTTGTGATGGGAAATTGACAAGTACCGGAAGTACAAGAAGTGTGTGCGTGGACTAACATTGGTCAGATTGCGACATCTGTGCCAAGACAACGGTTGTTTGGTTCATGTGTGTGCAGGTGATCGGGGTCGATCTTGGTCAACGACGGATCGGGACTAGACTCAGGGAGGAGTTGAGATCCAAAGTGATCAAGGATGCCGGGTGACAAGATTGGACATAAGGTTGCACACGGTGGACGAACACCGTGTGAGGAGGTCTTCGCAACGGACTTCGCAAGGTCAAGTGCAAGTGCCGGGTTCGCGAACTGAATGGAGAATGGAAGAGGAGCTTGTATACATGCACTGGCATGTGCATATGCAAGCATAGACAGTGGTGCTTCGGTTGTGCATGCGTGCACATGGCCGAATGCCATGCACGGGCGCAAGACATGCATGTGTGCATGAGGAGCTTGCTAGCCCATGGGTGCATGTGAGCTGTGATTGGTTGGCAGGGAGGCCAGCAGTACAATCTAGAAGTACTACAAATCTCCTGTTTTGCTTAATCTAAGCCTTCAGCCCCTCCCATGTAAGCAATCTTATGGAAAATAAAAAAAAAAATCTACATCAACCTATTTATCTAGTTTGTTGCCGCTAGCTGTTGATATACTAGATTGATAATACTTGACGGTTGGAGGAAAACACAATATAAAAATCTCAACAAAATTATTATTTTATTAAAGTACTTCTTAAGGCAAACCTGTATATATCGTTTCCATATTTATAAATTATTCATAGTTAAATATTGATTGCACCCTTGTTTAAAGTATTGTCAATCTAAAGGAAACAGTTAGTATTTTTTATTTTTTTTTAATTTATCGTTACCTCAACTAGCTAGAGTACTGCACAGTGGATCTGCATCCACATGTGCATACTCTGCCAATTTCTATGTTCCATATAATAATCACAGCATATGCAAGCTATTCGTATCCAACCTTACTAATTACAAGAAACTGTAGGATTTTGTTTCTGAATTCATTGATGAAAGTAATTACTGCAGTACTCCCATACATTTCCCTTTTTATTATTTACCTCTCTTTTGTGAGCGAGATGTCGAACAAGACGGGCAAGACGTACGTAGATTAGATAAGCCATGACGTGGTGTCTGATTAGGAAGAAGCTCAAGCGTATTAATTTCCTTACGCCTTTGTTGGGTACGTATAATTAATCAGAAAGGAACAGCCATGGGTGATGGGTGGTGCGACGCATGTGGAGTCAAGGCCTCAAGGGCCATAGTTTCTGTCCGCTCTGCTACTTGTTTGACCTCAAAGATCGGTGAACGAAGAGTTATCGTCACCGCCGGCACCGACAGTCCACAGACCGTGTTGGCGACAGAGTACGTGATTTCCTCTGGAACAGCATCTTATGCCTTGATTAGTTGGGGAAAAATTTTAGATTTGGATGTCACACCGAATATACGGACACGGATTAGAAGTACTAAACGTAGTCTAACAACAAAACAAATTACACATTCCACCGGGAAAATGCGAGACGAATTTATTAAGCCTAATTAATTCGTCATTAGCAAATGTTTACTGTAACACCACATTGTTAAATCATGACGTGATTAGGCTTAAAAGATTCGTCTCGCAATTTACACGCAAACTGTACATGTAATTTGTTTTTTTTCACATTTAATACTTCATATATGTGTCTAAACATTTGATGTGATGGGTGAAACGTTTTTGTTTTGGAAACTAAACAACACCTTAATGAGCGCTGGTTAACGCCCTGACCCTGAGAGCTCACAACGGCCACATACCTTCAGCTTTTTTTACTGTTTTTTTTTTTTTTACTTTGAGCCTTGTTCTGCATGTAACAACGATGTCTTCTTTTCCCCTCTCTGTTTTTGAGGTCACTAAATTTAAATTTACTAGCATGGTAATGAGCTGACCGATCGATCCGGAACAAATATTGCAGCCTTGATCATGGTGAATGAAGAGAAATACAGGATTCGATCATCAGTGCAGTTTCATGTAGCGTATGCACAATTCAGAAATATTCGCCCGTCTCGCCCTCCAAATGTACTCCCCGTGGGACACAGTGAGCGCAAGCGATCGATCGAGAGCGGATAGCAGCAGCGCGCCGTTGCCAACCGCAGCGCAGAGTAGGATCATTTGGGTGTATGTATTTGGGGACGCATTCATGAAGTTGTGAGTGCATTTACGAGGTTGTGAGTATGGTGCCGTACGTGCGTATGCGCCGATCTGTATTGTGATAGAAAAATATTAATCGGTAGAAATGTGTGATGTGTTCGCAACCGTATTGAACACCAAAAGCCACTGACAGTCAAACAACAGATTGAACAAATGAGACATGTGCGTACAAGGTAGAACTCATCATAAACAAATGAGCACTACATGCGAAAGACTTGCCAAACAGACCACGAAATGGATAACATGCCAAAATGACCACTCCGATGACAAAAAAAGAGACTTGGTGGGAGAAACGTTTCTCCAAACATTTTATTAAGAAGAAATTGGAAGTGCGTTGGGGATTATACATGGGACCTCGAGGCTGAAACAATGAAACCATATACCTCACACACCTCTTACCACTGTACTATCAAGTATCTCAATCACCGCTCCGGGCCTATGAAACTTAGGGCCTTTAGAAGCAGCTGGTTAGAGCCAGCTTCTAATTAGAACCTTGAAGAGTTGGGTTTTCAACTTTCGATTTCTAGTTCAGAATTCTACAGCTACAGTTTCTCAGAATCTAGATCAAAATATAATCGTTTGATGGGCTTCTGATTCTAGAAGAAACTGTAGCAGCTAAAAGCTCCTCAAACACAGGCCCTTACTCTACCACTGGGAAGACAGCATGTAGTTATGAATAGAAAAGCATGTTCACACACGGGTGCCCACGCGTAACTAACTTACTAACATCGTGGGGATCGATTGCCGGCCTATAAATAGGTCCTTCTCCCGCAACTGACCCCAAGGCCCAGTCTCCAAAATCTTCGAGCGAGTGCCAGGCCAGGCCATAGCCGTTGTTTCCAAGCGAGTATGCTCGAGTGCTGCGAGAGAAGAGTAGGTTACCAAAATTTGTGCCATGGAAACCTTGCGCGAACAAGAGAAGCAGCTGGTTCTTTCTTTCCGTGCCGCAGGAGAGATGGTGCTGTCCTTGCCGTACCTCTTGCCGGCGCCGGTGAGTACACTCCGCTCTTCATCCTCAATCTTGCTTGATTTTCCTGGCTTGTTTGGATGACTACTTGAACTTGCCAAGCCACAAGCTAGCCTGTGCCACAAGTTTAGCGAACGATTTGAGAGCCACAACTTAGGCCAAGAAACTTGTGGCAAAGTAGTTCATAAGCACCTAATTTCTTGTGGAAAAATGCTATACGTCCGACCATTATGTCCGACTCTTGTACGACTGTAACGCTAGCGAGTGCATGGCACCGATCTCTGCAGGACATTGCCTCACGCCGTCACGTGCCAAGCTGATTTGCCGTTTGGTCGTACACTGGTCGTACAAACAAGTCGGACGTATAGCAGGGTTCTTTCTTGTGGCAGGCTAATTGTGTGGTAAGCAAACAAACATATACTAACTACCCGTTGCACGCCGAACTTGAGGCGCCGGCGAACTGCGGCACCGTATGCAATGCAAATGCAGCAGCGGTCCTAATATACGCGTGATTGTTTTGCTGCTCATCAAGTCGGGCTTTGCACATTGCTGATCGATGTTATGTACTTGTGTCACCAGGGGCAGCCGGGAAGAAGTGGAAGCTTCACTGTCACGCACTGCACCACCATGGAACTCAACGCATGGGAGATCCAGCAGTTGAATCACTTCTTGCAGGAAGGGCAGGGCATGGCGAGGGAGGTGCTGGGGGAGGAGAAGACGGACAACGCCATCGTCCGCGACGTGGGACGAGCAAGGAGGGAAGCTCTGGTGCTGAGGCTGTACGATCTGCTGCTGCGCCTGGACGCGGCGCGCGTCAGCCGCGGCGGCCGTGTGTGCGCCGATCGCCTCTGGGAGATCGTCTTCGACCTCCTCGCCACCCTGTGCTTCTGATGTGTTCAACAACGCCGTCATCGTCGACCTCCTCGATCGCTACCCTGTGTTTCTGATGTGATCAACAACGTACGCCGGCTAGCTTGTCATGCGTGTGCATCTCTCTTCGCTTTGCACACTGAAGTTGACAAGGACTCAAGCGGAGAGCAAGCTTGCGCGTGTGTGTGTTTTCTTTTTCTTAATCTTTTGTGTAATAATAGTCGTCTCAAGCTCCTACATGGTGTTAATTGGTTTCCGCGCGCACACTTTTCAAACTACTAAACGATGTGTTTTTTGCAAAAAAAAAATTCTATACGAAAGTTGTTTTAAAAAATTATATTAATCCATTTTTTTAAAAAATAGTTAATACTTAATAAATCATGCAATAATACGTGCTCCATTTTGTGTGCGGGCAGGAGGGGTTCCCAACCCTCCCCCCAAACACAATCTTAATATATGTACAATTTGATTCGTATTTCTCAACCTAATACCAGATATTTTAACCCCTAAACTATTTAAACCGATAGAATTTGACTCCCAAGTCTCAACCCTTAACAATTTTGATAGTGGTTTTTAATGATGTGGCTCGTTGACTAGCTAGTTCAACCGGGTGAGTCATCATGTGGAATCCACGTATTAGCGTCCATCTTCCTCTCCTCTCCTATCTCTTTCCTCTCTTCCCTCTACCTCTCCAATCACTTTCCAGAAGGAAGCGAGAAGCAAGCGGACACACGACGATGAAGCAATTTGAATGGAGGAAGGTTACGTGCGAGCTACTCGCTCCGTTTCAGGTTATAAGACTTTCTAGCATTGTCCACATTCATATGGTTGTTAATGAATCTAGATACACACATATATGTCTAGATTCATTAACATATATATGAATGTGGACAATAGTAGAAAAATCTTATAATATGAAACGGATGAAGTATGAAGCAAGAAGCACGCCCGCTTGAGATATGTTTCTTAGAATCTCACTAGAAAAAAATATTCATGCATTGTAATGGGAAAAATAAAAATTGTGACAAACAAAAGATCGCTGTGACTTGGGAGAAAACTAAAATTATGCCAAACATTACGAGTTACTACCTCCGTTTTAGGTTATAAAACTTTCTAGCATTGCCCACATTCATATATATATTAATGAATCTAGGTATACACATATGTCTAGATTCATTAATATATATATGAATGTGTGTCACATCGGATATACGACACACATTTGAAGTATTAAACGTAGTCTAATAACAAAACAAATTACAGATTCCGCCAAGAAACTGAGAGACGAATTTATTAAGCCTAATTAATTCATCATTAGCAAATGTTTAATGTAGCACCACATTGTCAAATCTTGGGCGCAATTAGGCTTAAAAGATTCGTCTCGCAATTTACATGCAATCTGTGCAACTGGTTTTATTCTACATTTTGTACTCCATGCATGTGTCCAAACTTGACAGGTGAAAAATTTTGTTTTGGAACTAAACAGGGCCTAATATAAATACTAATTAGTGGAAACAATTTGGAGGTACAAAACCATGTTACAGTAATAACAAACATTAATAATTAAACAACAGAAACCTGCAACTGCACATATATATGAAATTCCAACGCGACGTGACTGATCGATCGCCCTGTCACATATATCTGAAGTACTACTAATGATTACTGTATCTAATTAATTTATTACAATTGATCAGTCACTGAGGTCGATTTAAGGAGGTGGCGTTGGAGCTGAGGAGCTTACATCTCTTGGACTCTATAGGGTAGAAGAAAATAATATATTTGATTATATAAAACATTAGTTTAAACAGATTAATTAGAAATTGAATACATAAGTTTGGAGTTATAAGCATTAATGGGAGAGATTAGCTAGAAAATAGGACATGGAATCGGACAGTAGGCGCATGTACGTACTGGAGGAGGGGGCACGTACGTTGCCTAATTTAGGGGGTGGTTAGATTAGTTATTTAATCATAATAGATTCAATGGATTTAAATAGTGGGACCACCGATTTATTAAAGTGCCACGTGGCTTCGTAGGAGCATTTTTAGGAGTCATACGTGGCGACTTAAGAGCGTTTATAATAAGTTTAAAGGACTTTTAGTATATAATAGATAGATAGATAGATAGATAGTTAATATAGCATTTCTTATTGTTTATGTACTAAGATGCTAGCTAGAAAATTTGGATAACAAAGTGAGTAGGTGAGATAATAGGAGATAAAATTATGGGTCCACCATATTAAGTGAAAATCAAAGATATGATGTTTTCTTTTTTTTCGGAATTTTTTAGATCTCTCTAATTTATTAGAGTGTCACGTGACGGCTTAGTACCGTTTGTAGGAGTCACGTGGCGGCTTAAGAGCATTTCTGGGATTTTTATATATGATCTGTTTTTTTCGGCTTTATCCTTTTTAATTTCCGTTACGTTCATATAAATGTAACATGTAATTTTTTTTAGTACATACGTACATTCCTCTCCATCCATATGCATCAGATAGGAAGGATCTTTTTTGTTTTTTTTTCTGTTTACGAATAGTACCAACCATATGCATCGGATAGGAAGGATTTTTTTGTTTTTTTTTCTGTTTATGAATAGTACATCGTACCTTCCACTCCATCCATATGCATCAGATCCATATTAGTAGGAATGATTTTAATAGATTTAATCTAATGGCTTGAACTAAGAGGTCCATCAATTTAAGTGAAAATCAAAGGCTAGATGTTTTGTTTTTTTTCTCAGAATTTGTAAGATTTTTTTTAATTTATTAGAGTGCCACGTGACGGCTTGAGAGCGTTTTTAGGAAGCCACGTGGCTGCTTGAGAGCGTTTGTAGGAAGATTAATGGTCTTTTAGTATATAACAAGGAAGGTAGCCCGCGCATTCGCGCGGGCTTATATAGTAGATTGCGTTGCTTAAATAATTGTTTAATCTATTTGATAGATTTATACCGTATAATATTTAATTCATCCCTATAAGCAGCAGATATCTATAGTCTTCGTCATCATCTAAGATAATGTAGACTTAGTCTATTTAGAAAACATATATAATAAATTAAATGTAAATTAAAAAAAGGTGTTTTTTGAAAAAAATAAATGTTTAGGGACTAACTTTTTTTTATCAAATCTGTTTATTTTCTACTAACACTTGTGTTTTATTTGGCATAAACCTAGCCCAGTTTACATTGATGCAACTTGTCACTTACAAATAAGACAAAGATGCTTGTGGAGATTATGGGTACCCCATACCCACACGGCATGGTTATCCGACTAATAATATGGGATAACATATATGTATGGAATATGTAACAGATCATGACTTGGGTATTACGTTTCCTTTTATATTATGAAACGGCCTAAAGTACTGGTTTGATAAGATTGTAAAGTAGATTTAGGAAACCGATACCGTGTTAGTTAAGATTTCTATCTTGTAATCCTGCCCCCCATCCTATATAAGGTGGGCAGGAGGCCCTCTAGGGGGCATGAGACAACTAGATCGTCAGATCTATAATTCACCCGGCGGATTCAAATCCCCAAACAGGAGTAGGGTATTACCTCTCATTAAGAGGGCCTGAACCTGTCTAAATCCTTGTCTCTGCATCCATCCACTTTTAGGTCTCATGCGCTACCTCCTTTTATTATTGCCGAATTCATGTTTCGACAATGCTCTATTCCAATTTGATCATCACCTAAGAAAAGATGCCGAGACAAAAACAACAAAACCTCCATGATTCTAAAATTATTTTCATCAATCAAGGTGTTGATTGCATCACGCTGTAAATATTTCGTGGAGTTACACCAAGATAATTTTTTTAGGTTACACCAATAGAAATTAATTTTGGCTAGTTGCATGCATGAGCTTATTCAACGATGCCCATTTACTCTTTACACAAAAGTCATTTGTTATATGATGATTATTTAAGGGAGATATAAAAAACTTGGATGAGATCAAACTGGCATGGAGGAACGATAATGGTGGGAGTAGTAAATATCAAGTTGTACATGTACAACGTACGCCGGCTAGCTTGTCATGCGTGTGCATCTCTCTTCGCTTTGCACACTGAAGTTGACAAGGACTCAAGCGGAGAGCAAGCTTGCGCGTGTGTGTGTTTTCTTTTTCTTAATCTTTTGTGTAATAATAGTCGTCTCAAGCTCCTACATGGTGTTAATTGGGGCTTCTGCGGCATTCGGTGCAAGCCGCCCTTGCTCAAGCTCTCTCTCTTCTGTAATAATCATCTATGTGTGCTCCTTGAATCACAATATCATTTCTATTGCCTTTTATTTTACTACTCTACAAACTAATTACCGATCGATCGACAGGATTTGAGGCCGCAGTTTGGGTTTCGTCCCGTACTTTTTGAACTTTTTAATTTAACTAGGAAGATAGCCCGCGTATTTGCGTGGGCATGCACATTAGTTTGTTTTGAAAATAATTCTAACAAAACAAATTAAAATCAAAGTAACATATTGTCTATTTTGAATTGAGTGTCTTTATCTCTCTCTCCTGAAGAAATCTCAACAAACTTTCATTGGCTTTTTTACCATATCCTGCTAGCTCTCTCTTTAATTACTTCTCATATATATGTGCAATTAGTTATGCATGTGAATCAATATTGGGTTCACCTATCTAAAGGAAAATCAATGGTTTGTTTTTTATCATAATTTTTAGGAATTTTAATTTATTTGAGAGCCATATGGCATTTAGGAGTGTTTGTAGCACACCACACATGTGACAGGTTAAGAGCGTTTGTAGAGAGTTTATTTGATTTTTACTATATAACTAGGAAGATAGCCCGCGCATTTGCGCGGTCATGCGTCGCTAAGTTTGAGACACTTATAAAAGTAAGTACTAACCGAAGAATATCTGCCACAAGTCATCCATAAATTGTTTTCGTCTACATTAATTGCTTTTATAATTTTCTAACCTGTTAGCTTCATATTATATCATATTTAAGTAATATCTATAAGCAATTATTTATAATATTTTTCATCATTTGAAAAGAATGTAGACTTATTTTCTTTAGAAAACATGCCAACAAAAGTAAAAGTAAGGTGTTTTTTTAATTGCATATATATTATCATAGTTTATTAAAGGATAAATTGGGTGGGGACGTAAGAGTCTATACTTAACTATATATCAAGCTAGCGCAGTTTACACTGACGCAATTTGTCACTTACAAATAAGACAGAGCATATTTCTGACTTAGAAATTACTCCCTCTATTCCAATTTGATCATCACCTAAGCAAAGGATGCTGAGACCAAAAACAACAAAACCTCCATGGTTCTAAAATTATTTTCATCAATCAAGGTGTTGATTGCATCACGCTGTAAATATTTCGTGGAGTTTACACCAAGAGAATTTTTTTTAGGGTTACACCAATAGAAAGTAATTTTGGCTAGTTGCACGCATGATCTTATTCAACGATGCCCATTTATTTACTCTTTACACAAATAAACGAAAAGTCATTTGTTATATGTTAATTATTTTAGGGAGATATAAAAAACTTGGATGAGATCAAACTAGCATGGAGGAAGGATGGTGGGAGTAGTAAATATCAAGTTGTACATGTAGAGTTATGACCTGAACAGTTAATGCATCTGGAGTCATCTTTGCATTAGTTATAATTTTTAGATTTTTTTTCTAATGATAAAATAATTCATAAATTTACAATTCAAAAAGTATGTGCTCTACTTGGAGTTACAATTTTAATTTTTCATGATTTTATCGTTTGGGAAGTACAACATATAAAAATAAAATTGTACTCATCTGTAACTCTCAATAGTAATATTTTTTAACTTGAGAACTTATTTTAAAATTAACCATTAGTAAGTTATTATGATTTGGTGCCACTTAAATAGATGCAAACTTCAAATTTAGTAATAATAAGAAAGTGTCACAATTTATTACTTATATACAAGTAGTGCAAATTTGTTAGGTTACTGAATGACCACGATGTCGATCAGTCGATCGTTTCATATCATTGACATGGAAAGAAACAATTTGGAAGTTCATGATGTCGTTTCATATCAGAAACATGAAAAGAAACAAAACTTGGATGTTGGAACGGAAATTTTCTTTGAAAAAAACAGCAACAATAGTTTGCAAATTTCAGTTTGGATCAAATCTTAATTGATAAAATAGTGCCGGAGTGGTAGAAGTTGGGGGACGCGAGAGTCTGGTCGACATCAACGGATTCATGGTTATGGCTGCCCTTGTAGCCAATCATCTAGGGCAACTGGGCAGGCCGATCGCCGGTGAAAGAGATTGGCGTGCCTAGTCAACGTTTCATGGTGCGTGCAGAACCCTGCTGCCTGGAGGAGTGCATTGGTTTGTGATTAACTCATGCCCCATCGCGCGTAAGAAGCGTGGAGTGTGTTACTTTTTTATAGATCTAAAGCGATTAGCAGGCAAGGAGGATCACATATGGATTAACTTTTTTTTCTCACAAATTTAATCTAACAATGCAAAATAACGGGTCCATCGGTTTAAGTGAAATCCAAGGGCTATATGTTTTGCTTTTTTCTTAGAATTTCTAAGAATTTATCTAATTTATTAGAGCGCCACTTGGCGGCTTAGGAGCGTTTATAGGACGTTTAATGGACTTTTAGTATATAATATAATAATATGATATAATAGATAGATAATAGATAGATTTGTGCCTCTATACACACAGTGATGAACCTAGAAAAAAATATTAATTATTAATTATTAATGGAGTAGTATGATTTAGAACAGCCAGAAATAGAGACGTGACACCAGGTAGATTCACCCTTGTAACGAAGCATACCACTGCTCCCACTAGTTAGTGGCTGGTGGTGGAGTTGTTGAGCTTTTCTTTTAAAATTAAAAATATGATTAGGTCGCTGCAGCTTGGAACGGGGTAACATAGTATTGATGGTAGTACTAGTACTATTACTACTCGAGTAGTCCTTCCTTGCTCATCCAAAAACAATAAGCAACCACACTTAATTTTGTGTTTGTCAAATCGTCACCAGAGAACGTGCCGGGATTTGGAGTGCATGCAGTCAAATCCTGGGGTTTTCAAATCATGCAAAAGCTAAAATTGATATTCCAAAACAAATATAACTAGATTATTATTAGTTGTGAATTTTTAAATTATTAAATCATCAAGAAGCAATAACTGAAAGTCGAAACCAGATAGTCGGAAAACCAATAAAATTGATACATCAAACGAATATAACCCAATATTATGCATTATTAATTAAAAATTATTAAGTCATGAAAAAATAGAAAAATCTGAGACCCAAACTGAGTACAGCATAGAGCTTATTAATTCTAAATTTGTGTATTAATTGAGGAAAATGCTAAATTGAGACATGGACATGAGTATAAATCGAACTTATTAATTGCAAAGTTTTAAAATGTTAAATTAACAAATACTGTAGATAGTAAAGAAATATTAGGATGAATTATATATATAGTTTTTTTAATTATGAAATGTCTTCTTTCCATATACCTTTTAAAATAAGGCAATATCTATGTTCCATATAATAATCCAAGCATGCAATTAGCTAGCTAGGCGTTCAATCGTGTCCAACCTTATTAAGATATAATTGTAGAATTGTTTCTGAATAGTGCGAGGAACATAGCCCACTACCTGGCTCTCACTGAAATCATTGACCCCCCCTTGAGAAACTCTACCTGTTCTGCACAATCGTATTATCGATCGAAATTCAGAAAAAGTGCACAAAACAAGAAGCATGAAAACACCACGAGAAAATTATGGTCTGCTTACATTAAATTCTCGTCCAACTCGATCATGCCAATACTTTGCGGATGAACAAAAGGGTGCACCGGATGAATCAGAATCATAAGCCAGCTGCAAGATCCACAAAAGAGTCAAGACGAACAGCCCAAAAGCAAAGGCGGCCGGGCACTCAGCGAAGTCAACATGGATCGCGTGCTAATTAACTTACCCGTTTGTGGCCTTGGTAATTCTCAATACGCAGAGATCCCGCTATTTCCTTTCTAAAAGTAAAAAAACAAAGAAGATCTATTACTTAATTATTATCATCCAATCGACCACATGATATGAAGCTTTTATAGTTGGCTAATTGGCTTTTGCCTTAGTATGTGTAATGCGCCTAAACAATGGAACCTACAGGCAGGGCACGACACAGAATTATTCCGCTGCCATGATATATGATTCCATGTTTGGAATCTAAAACTACAAAAGAGGGCAAGTTTCCCTCACGTACTCCAAGCCACTAATTAATCGCGCACTAAGACCACATTTTAGGGCCTTACGGCACATAGAGATTTGCAATTTGGGGCTAGCGTACGTGCCTGACTTCTGAGCAGGTGAGAAGATGCATGCTGAGAAGACCCATTGGCTCTAGGATCCCTTCCTGGGGTGTTTGTTGGGCCTTGTTGATTAGCAGGCCTGGTGACCAGCATATCTTGCAATAATATGTCTTCGATTCGTCTTCTGAAAATAACGAGAATTATACTACTACACGTAAAACAAATAAATGACTAATAAGAACCAAATAAACAATATATTAAAAATAAATAAACATGTAGAGCATGCTTGTAGATGAATTACAAGGCTTGAACAACCTCATTGGAGTTAATATGAATTAGTTATGAATTTTACAAGAATTAATCTAATTAAAAATATTTAAAATATTAAATAGATTTATTACGCAATTTATAAATATTTTTAATATATATCTTGATTCTAGACAAATTTAGCAACTTGAACCATATTAACCTGAGTTATGTTGAATTATTTATAAATTTTATAAGTTTAATCGGATTTAAACCATTAACATAAATTATATTAGAATTATGACATAATAATAAATTAATTTTGAAAATGAAGAGGAACTCACCCAGGGGCAGCACAACGATGGATGACGACACACGACAACCGGCGGCAAGGTCCAAGCGGTGGCGGGTCAGGTAGGCGATGGCGGCGACGCTCCGGCGACGTACAGCGGAAACGGAGGGGTGGCCGAGCTTCTCCTTGCTCCTGCGACCTGTAGGTGGCAACAGAAACCTCCCGCGTTTAACGAGTCGACGTCGAGGCTCGGTTGGAGATGGAATAGATCGGCTTCACGGCGACGAGGGGTTTCCTGTAAAATCAAAGGTGTTTTTGATTATTATTCTGTGATGAACAGTTGGGTATTGGAGATTATTGGTTTTGTTATTTGGAATTTATTCACGAAGTGGTTTTGGAGATGATTGGATTTACAGGTGAATCGCAGGTTCGTCATTTTATGTGATCGGTCAGACCGGGCCGGTGCGGTCGGTCAGACCAGCGTGTATTGCGCGGTCAGACCAGCGCAGTCCGCGGTCTGACCGGCCGACGCTGTGTTGGTTTCGGTTTCGGGTTGTTTGTTTGGATATCTGTGATTATTTCATGATTATGACTTCTAGATAGATACTATACGTATGTAATACAGTTGTTTGCTACTAATGAGTCAAGTTGGAGATAGCTTGGTCTCGGAATATGGTTTCTTTGTTTATTTCATGTGTAGGTGACTCGATGTCTCGGGAGAGTATTAATTTGCGGTGATGGACCAGGAGTCGGCTTGGGGATAAGACGACGTCCGTGGTGGTCAGAGATCATGCGGGATACTTAGGCTAGAGTTGATGCACGTGGTTGATGGAGATTCCATATGGCATACGATGGAGTTATTGTGTGCATGAGTTTGGTTCGTGGCTTTAGGCTGCCTACCTCGGGTATAAATAGAGGGGGATCGTGAGGCTTCCCGGCCGGTATCGCTTTAGAGAGCAATTGAGTTGAGTTTTGAGTTAGGGTTTCGAGTTTAGTCGAAATTTTTGTAAGGAGTGCTGTTGGTGCACTTTGTAAACACAGAGAGAATCAATAAAGTCGTCATCCACTTTAAGAGTTCTTCGATTTGTGTTTACCGGGTTTTGGCGGTCTAACCGGTGATCTATCGGCGGTCAGACCGGCAGGAGCACGGCGGTCAGACCGGCGGCAGCGACAGGCGCGGCAGGCTTCTCGGCGGTTCGACCGATCGATCTACATCGGTCAGACCGACGTTCATCAGGCGGTCAGACCGGTGCATATACTTCGGTCAGACCGCGATCCATCGATTTTGAGGGTAACTTTTATTTCCGCTAAAAGTTTTCGGTTTTTGGGTATACCAACCATTCACCCCCCTCTGGTTGGCTTAGTTCTTGTGATTCAATCCTACATTTCCAGTGGCTTCCAAGGAAATTAAGCCAATTAGCCATAAATCCGGCCGGATTTCGGTCCGAAATTTTCGAAATTTTGAATAAAATTTAGTTGAATTTAAACAAATATTATCAAAATTGATGAAAAAACTTCAAAATTGAAAAAATCCAGCCGAAGTAATATCGTATTGGAGGGGACCGAAATGATTTCGGAAAGTCGGTGGGTTAGTGGCAGGGTTGCCCCGCATATATTTTCCACGATGATGAGAAGGGGCAATGGAGCTGGACTGCTTGTCCGCTCATTCGCAGCACGATTCTCCCTAGTTGCTGTGGGACTTTGATGCCTGCTAGATGCTACGCAATAAACTGCAGATACATCGTTGTTCGAGAGGGTGATCAGAGCATCACGAATGGCTGGAGCGTTGTCGCCGGAGAGCAAGGAGACGACGCCGTATACCAATATACACCACCATCGTGTGCAAACACAAATACAAAAATGGAACGATCAAATTACTAGGAACGTGTTCTGGTTCATGTACTGGAAGGTCTATCAAGGTAATGGATAAAACTTACCTCTTGTATATGGGTTCATGGTGATATACAGATAATACTATGTTACCTATAGGTATACCGGAAGATAATCTTACCGTAAAGAAATTTGGTGATACTGAAGGAAATTATCACGAATGGAAGGTTCCAGAGTCCTACTTAATTCAAGGGGCGATAATGTCTACTTGGAGACGAAATTAGTCTACGCTATAAATACAAGTAGCCTGTTTGAGGAGGGATCATCGAATTACAGGCCGTAGCCACCAGCACCCAATCCGGAGGGAGCCGAAGCCATATTCTTCGAGTTGACGATGCATGTTAGTGTCTGCAAAGTTGGCGGACAACGCGGATGCGCGGCGGGCAGCTTCAACCCGCCCGACTTGCATCCCTACCAGCACGGATACGGCAGTCGGCGGCTAGAGGCAGCGCATGCAAACCCTAAAGTTGGCCGGAAAAAGAAAAGCTCAAATCCGAGTCAATTTGAGAGGATTTACTTCGGGATATCCTCGATTTCTTGATCGTAAAGAAAGAGGAGAGTGAGGGAAACAAAACCCCTCGGGGCTTATTCGGAACACAGGATTGCATAGGAATAGGAAAAATACATGAATATGACAGGAATCCAAGTGTAAAACTGATAATCGGAAAATACAGGAATTATACATGGATAGTTGTTTGGATGGATCAAAGGAAAAACATAGAAATCTTATGATAAAAACAGGTGCACTGTAACAAAGCATCACAAACAGCGAAGTAAGCAATATTAATGAACCCAACACTTTGCTTTCATCGTGCTTTGATTAATGATTGGTTGCTTGGTTTGATTTGCCTCGGTCCCACGCGAAGGGATAGAAAAAAGAGGTCAGAACGGATTGTTTTTTTTTCCTTTGATCTTGTAGTGAAATCGCTAGTGTATGAAAATTTCCTATGCATTTCCTGTTATCGAATCCTGTGATCCGAATGATGCATTGATGCTACAGTGGCTCAATCCATAGGAACTGAAATCCTTCATTTTTCCCGTGTTTTTTCTCCAATCCAAATGAGCCCTCAATCAATTTCGGAAACGGAGCAAGGAGATGGCCGAATTTGGAAGGGGAGGGGAGGCGGGCGGCATCAGGCTCAGTTCGGCCGGCTGGAGCTTGAAGAAGGCACTGTACCTATGGGAAGTAAAGTAGACTTCTGCTGCACGGCTGGGCCAAAAGAAAGAGGGCTGCTAGAGAACGGAATACCGTTCAACGGTATACCCTTTAACTCTCCCCTAAACGAGATGCGCATATAGTATCCAAACAAGACACGCCTCTACAAGACGTGCCCCTAGACACACTATGAAACACTATAGGGTCTGGTAGCTTGCCTGGTTGGCTGGTATAGGGTCTATAGTAGCTTACATGTGTCAATCACTAGCTAGCTAGAAGCTATGCCTAATGCCTACGCGTTAGTATTGGACAGTGTTCCCTGGCCGTAGCCTGCACTAAAATTATTCTCGTATAATAAGTTTGCTTGTGGTAAAATATAATTTTTCTGGTATTTTTGTTATTAAATAATTTGGATTTTTACGCCAACCATGCACAGTTATCAGTTGGCTAATTGGACCAACTAATGATTGCTCATGTAATTTAGATGGATCATATAAGACAAGTTGTCATCTGAGCAAAGTTGATACTTGTGTCATCTGATATTGACATGTATCATGATTCATGAGTAGTGTCTATAGGTATCAGGCATGGTACCTGGGTACCATACTTGATATCCGTACATATCAGACTTGATACTTATTATCTAATACCCACATGTATCATGGATGATACATATAGGTATCAGGCCTG
>CM020185.1:6889415-6909849 GCA_009805545.1 Oryza longistaminata | reverse complement strand
TAGTTCCTGTGGCGACTTTGATGCTGCCTAGATGCTCGCCCAATAAATACAGCAATACATCGTGTATCGAGAGGTGATCGAGCATCACGAATGCTGCGAGCGTTGTCGCCGGAGAGCAAGGAGACGACGCCGTATACCAATATACACCACCATCGTGTGCAAACACAAATACAAAAATGGAACGATCAAATTACTAGGAACGTGTTCTGGTTCATGTACTGGAAGGTCTATCAAGGTAATGGATAAAACTTACCTCTTGTATATGGGTTCATGGTGATATACAGATAATACTATATTACCTATAGGTATACCGGAAGTTAATCTTAAAGAAATTTGGTGATACTGAAGGAAATTATCACGAATGGAAGGTGCCAGAGTCCTACTTAATTCAAGGGGATAATGTCTACTTGGAGACGAAAGTAGTCTACGCTATAAATATAAATAGCCTGTTTGAGGAGGGATCATCGAATTACAGGCCGTAGCCACCAATACCCTCCGGAGGGAGCCGAAGCCATATTCTTCGAGTTGACGATGCATGTTAGTGTTTGCAAAGTTGGCGGACAACGCGGACGCGCGGCGGGCAGCTTCAACCCGCCCGACCTGCATCCCTACCGGCACGGATACGGCGGTCGGCGGCTAGAGGCAGCGCAAACCCTAAAGTTGGCCGGAAAAAGCTAGGAAAGTTCAAATCCGAGTCAATTTGAGAGGATTTACTTCGGGATTTCCTCGATTTCTTGATCGTAAAGAAAGAGGAGATTGAGGGAAACAAAACCCCTCAGGGCTTATTCGGAACACGGGATTGCATAGGAATAGGAAAAATATAGGAATCCAAGTGTAAAACTGATGATCGGAAAACACAGGAATTATACATGGATAGTTGTTTGGATGGATCAAAGGAAAAACATAGAAATCTTATGATAAAAACAGGTGCACTGTAACAAAGCACCACAAACAGCGAAGTATATAAGCAATATTAATGAACCCAACACTTTGCTTTCATCGTGCTTTGATTGATGATTGGTTGCTTGGTTTGATTTGCCTCGGTCCCACACGAAGGGATAGAAAAAAGAGGTCAGCACGGATTGTTTTTTTTCCTGTGATCTTGTAGTGAAATCGCTAGTGTATGAAAATTTCCTATGCATTTCCTGTGATCGAATCCTGTGATCGAATGATGCATTGATGCTACAGTGGCTCAATCCATAGGAACAGAAATCCTTCATTTTTCCCGTGTTTTTACTCCAATCCGAATGAGCCCTCAATCAATTTCGGAAACGGAGCAAGGAGATGGCCGAATTTGGAAGGGGAGGCGGGCGGCATCAGGCTCAGTTCGGCCGGCTGGAGCTTGAAGAAGGCACTGTACCTATGGGGACTAAATGTAGACTTCTGCTGCACGGCTGGGCCAAAAGAAAAGAAAGGCGACGGATGTCAAACAGCTTTATCCGGGAAAAGAGGAGAAAGGAGGACGAGCTGGCTGGGCCGGATGGAGGAGGAACGAGAACTGAACTTGCGGGAAGGATCGCGGAGGGACGGGCCGAGCAGACGGAGAAGTGGAAGCGGCCGGGGAAGGAAGAGGAGAGATAGGCCGGATTCGGCCCAGAGGCTTTGGGAGCATTCGGAGCCTGTTCACTTTGATGTCATTTTCAACCATACCATTTTTTAATAAAGTTGCCAAAAAATGGCTACATTTAGTTTGTTGCCAAATTTAGACAATACATAAGAAATCCTGCCTGCCAAAATTTTGGTATTGCCAAAACTTGGTACGGTTTATTTTGACTACAATCTAAACAGGCCCTTATACACTTTTCAAATTTAAATAAATTACTGCAATGATGTTTCATTTATTACAAATACTGTAAATGCTCGAATAATTCCAGGACAAATCTTGAAAATACTTGGACACTCAATTTCAAAGTATTGATTTTTTTATATAGCTCAATTTGATGATTAAGTTTATTTAAATAATTACTGAAATTTTATTTGTATTATTCAAATTAGTAATTAAGTTTTAAAAATCCCAAAAAAATTTCAGAGAGTTTAATTAATTATAGAGAATTTAATAAAAAATTAAATCCAGCCTTGTTTATTTATGAAAATTTTATTTCCCACCTTTACTTCACTTGTAAATCAATGAACATTTAATATAGGTTCTAAAAATAATTTATAAATCCCTGAAAAAAAAACAGGGTGTGACATATATGTTTTCGCTTTTCGGATTTTTGTTTAGTACTTGAGCCTCGCTTTGGTGGCTAGTCCTCTTTGTAGGTTTATTGTCGAAAGTTGTGAGTTTGGCCATCTGCCAGAGATTGTCGCTGAACCAACTGCAAAATTGTGGCAAGCAAAGGTTTGCCCAAGGCAAGATTCGCAAATTTCCACGGGTGATGGCAAATGACCATAAATGGTCGAAGCTATCCCGCACCTAGCGTGGCGAAATGGATGAAGAAGCATCCTGGTCGAAACGTAGAGGAGGCGATGTCCTCTTTCTGGCGAAGCTTTGAGATGTCCGATCACCAAGCTGCTATAACTGGTCGTAGGTATAGCATAGTTTGTGTGACGTCTCCGACTCCTCTAAATATGTTCTTCGACCTAGATAGTGATTTAGAGCATGTTAAGGGCGAGCCCGAGTTTAGCTTTAGCTCTCCCAGTTATCTGGGAGTTATCTTAGTGTCTCGGAATCCGATTCTGCTACTTCGCTTGACGATGCGGGTTCCGAACACGCTTGTTCTCCTGCTGGAGATGTAATATACTTTGTGAGCGATGAACTAAAACATCTTGGTACTTGTGTTTTCTATTGCCCCGCTTATTTCTTTTGCTTTTTCGACTTTTGGCTTCTTCGGCCGTGCCATTGGCTTTTCGGTTTGTGCGATGGGCCCGTGTATTTCGAAAACCCTCCTATGTTCGACTGTACTTGTTGTGGCAAGCACACTGTGCTAAGTGTCTGTTCGAGGTCAAGTATAGCGATAGTTAGTAAGAGATGGGTCGCCACAATTTCCACGTTAGACTACGCAATGCTTCAGTTGATTCGTTGCGCCCCGCTTAATTTTTCGCTGATCAGACATTTGTCTTAGGGGTTTTTGCAATGTATCACACTGATCAGACACAAAGTTTTATACTGGTTCGAGCCTCCATTATAGATAATTGCCCTACTCTAGTTTGTTTTTTTTTCCTCTTTTTTTTCGTAGGGTGACAGAGGCTTACATCATATATATACGTATAGCGATTGGGTGCCACCCTTTCTTACACATAGTATCGCTTGAGCGAAGCAGTGTTCCGCGTGTGGTCAAGCTCTTCACCCCCATTGTTGCCAGTCGAAACCATCCTCTTGGTGACCAATGCACGATGAGGTAGGGACCTTTCCACTTCAACTCCAACTTCCCCACTGCCACTGAGTTCACCTTCTTCTTGAGAACCAAATTTCCTGGTATTATCTCCTTGGGCGAACCTTCTTGTTGAAGGATGCCAAAGGGCTTCTTCGAGCCTTCGACTCCACTCCTTCAAGCAGTTGAAGTGGTGTCTCACGACCTTCTTCACTCCCAGTGAATACCACCATTCGCGTATTAGCCCCTAGGTCACTTGGTGTCATGGCTTCATCGCTGTAAAAGAGCATGAATGGGCTAAACTTGGTGGGCCTGGTTGCTGTGGTGCGAAGGGCCCATAGGACTGTAAGCATTTCTTCGGACCACTTCCCCTTGGGGGCTCCTTCTAGCCTTTCCTTGAATGCCTCAAGGATTTTGCCATTCGTCCTTTCAGCCACCCCGTTCGACTGCTGGTGCGCCACTCATGCAAAGTTGATTTGCAAGTTGAGCCCGTGAGCGCATGAAATATTCTTGTTACAAAAAGTTTTATTCTAACAGCGAATCAATTAAGTTCTCCTAAAGAATTTAGAACTTCTTTGACGAAAATAGGTAGTGGGTTGTTTTTAGCACGTGTACAAATCCAAAAACGTACTCCCTCCGTCCCAAATTATAGGACGCCCCCTTTTTAAGAAAAATCAAACTCGGTAGCTTTTGACTAATAATCGTACTGACCATATCTATACTAACTATTATGCATGTTATATCACGAGATTTATATTTTGAAGTATTTTCATGTGATGCGAATTTCAAATTTGTTGGGAATATAGAATAAAATAAAATACTGGTTAAAGTATGCTATTAAAGATATAGGCCTACAACTACTACAATGACACCTAACTGGATCATGGCCAAAAAAGGATGCTCGATCGGTCTCCTTGAACATAAGTTTCCAAGCTCTTCGGCTCACGGGTCAAGCTAGCGGCATCAGGGTTGGAAATTTCGGACCAAAATTTCCGAAATTTCGGTCATTTCAGTCCCCTCCGATACGATATTAATTCGGCTGAAATTTTTGAATTTTTCAATTTTTTGATGAATTTGGGTAATATTTGTTCAAATTCAACTAAATTTTGTTCAAAATTTCGGAAATTTCGGACCGAAATTTCCGAAAATTTCGGGATTTCGATGACCTCCGATCAAAAGCCCTAAACCGATATAGTGAACCGTGAGCGGCATTGCATCTCATCGACTGGAGTCACCCACTCGTGCTGGTTGTCGCTACGGTGATTCTCCCTTGAATCCGGCGTTAGCTGTTAAATATGTGATCTGAAAGTCCATGTCTTTCCTATTAAGTGTCTTCCTATTATCTACTATATATATATATACCTTTGTAAGCCGTATGGAAAGTGGTGACGTTCCCATTGTTAATCCCCTACGTTTGTAATCATCTCCTCAATAGTGATCATTACCGGTCGGCGCCCGTGGTTTTTTCCCGCAAGGGTTTTCCACGTAAAAATTCGTGTCTATATTGTGCATCTGTTTTCATAACAAGTAGCAGGATAAGAGCATTGGATTCGATTAGTCGTCGCTTCGTTGTTGGGTTCGTGGCCATCCATCAGGTCGATCGATCAACTGTCCTGGTCACCGGCGTGATTCCACGATCGAAGAAATCGATCTCATCTGATCGGCGGCAGCAGGCGCGTGTCGTCGCGTCATTTTTCAATTTTTTGATGAATTTGGGTAATATTTGTTCAAATTCAACTAAATTTTGTTCAAAATTTCGGAAATTTCGGACCGAAATTTCCGAAATTTTCGGGATTTCGATGACCCCCCGATCAAAAGCCCTAAACCGATATAGTGAACCCTAAGCGGCATTGCATCTCATCGACTGGAGTCACCCACTCGTGCTGGTTGTCGCTGCGGCGATTCTCCCTTGAATCCGGCATTAGCTGTTAAATATGTGATCTGAATTTTGGGTCCACAATATATTCGGATTAGTTACCTAGTAGGAGTTCATGTCTTTCCTATTAAGTGTCTTCCTATTATCTACTATATATATACTTTTGTAAGCCGTATGGAAAAGGGGTGACGTTCCCATTGTTAATCCCCTACGTTTGTAATCATCTCCTCAATAGTGATCATTACCGGTCGGCACCCGTGGTTTTTTTCCACAAGGGTTTTTCACGTAAAAATTCGTGTCTATATTGTGCATCTATTTTCATAACAAGTAGCAGTATAAGAGCATTGGATTCGATTAGTCGTCGCTTCGTTGTTGGGTTCGTGGCCATCCATTAGGTCGATCTACTGTCCTGGTCACCGGCGTGATTCCACGATCGAAGAAATCGATCTCATCTGATCGGCGGCAGCAGGCGCGTGTCGTCGCGTCGTCTCCGATTTATAGCGGAGTCATCTGTCGACTCCGAGCAGCCGGCGTCCACCTACCAATCTACCGGCGTCACGCACACGTCGGGACTCAGGAGATCAATTTACCAGCCCACGCCCACGTCGGGAGAAAAGAAAAGCAGGAGGTCATCTAATCGTGCACGGTTACCGATGAAAATCAAGTCAGGAAGCGGAAGCCACCGTTCCTGCCCTGTTCATGTGAATTAAATTTCACGTTGGATTTTTCCTACGTGCACATATCCATCGTACCAGGGAATCAATCCTTGCATTGTTTCGGTTCTGTCCATATTCCGTTTTGTTGTGTTCACAAAGCCGGTTTTATTCGAGATCAAGATACTTTGTTTTATACACCCAGAGTGTTTCGTGTTTCTGCTAGGGTTTGACAAATTGTACCAGCAGATTCTG
The DNA here is from genome assembly GCA_009805545.1 of Oryza longistaminata. NCBI lineage: Eukaryota > Viridiplantae > Streptophyta > Magnoliopsida > Poales > Poaceae > Oryza > Oryza longistaminata. Next base: position 6,903,751 of record CM020185.1, on the reverse strand, counting down.
GATTTTATTTCCAAGACGAGTTTGAAGTTTGATCTACCGCTCCTGAATTGAGATGCAATATTCTTGTTCTGGCAAGTGAAGATGCATGTTGGTGTAGCCGTCGAGGACGAGAAGCAAGTATTGCTGTGCACCGGAGAGAAAAAAAAAACGAGGCAACGCTTTCAAGTCATCGAGTGGGAGCCTCGCTCCTGTCTAGATCACAAGGTGATCAAATTTTCCGGCGAATTTTGCTACAATTATTTGCCCAACGTATCAGAAGGTTAACAAGGAGATCTAAGTACTTCGTTTTAAGTACAAGAGTTTCGTGTTTCTGTTAGGATTCCAGAAATTAATGCCAGCAGATTCAGGATTTTATTCCACATGGCGAGTTTGAAATTTGTGCATTAGTTTCGCGTCTCTGCTGGGTTCCACAATATCATTCCAGCAGATTCAGGATTGGTTCCCAATTGCGAGTTTGAAGTATGGTCTACCTCTTCTGGATCAAGGGTGTTACAGATAGTCATGGAGACTGTTTAGCGCTCAATGATTTTACCTACATGAGGTATCTTTAGAGATTGAAGATAGGGAAATTCGTATCAAGGTGGAGATTGTTAAATATTTGATCCGAATTTTGGGTCCACAATATATTCGGATTAGTTTTAGTAGGAGTCCATATCTTTCCTATTAGATGTCTTTCTATTATCTACTATATATACTCTTCTAAGCCGTACGGTTGTGAGCCGTACGGGAAGGGGTGACGTTCCGTAGCTAACTTCAGAGATGCAAAACTTGCAAGAAACAAAAGGGGATCAGATCAAGAAACTGAATCTGAAGCAACAATAACAACAGTCTCTGCAAATCAAATAATCAGCCTCTGAACATGTGTGTCGCTGTTAAACAGGCAGTCAATTAATCAGTCAGAAGGTTTAGTTGTAGCTGCCGTCTGAACCGGGCAAGAAAAAGATGAGCAGAATTTGACCTCTTCCAACACACAATCTGCAGCAACTTTTGGCTCATATGTTCTCTGGCCATCTTGGCGAAGCTACTACTAGTAGTACGGTGATTGCAGGGGAAATATCTCATCAAATCTGGATGAAAGCTACTGAAGATGAGATCATTGGAACAAGACGAAGTTTCCTGGACCTTACTGAACTTGCGTCAGACAGATCATACCAATCCAGTATCACTGGAATAAGGCCCTATATATTCTAAACATGTTTTTGCACGGATTATTGAGACGGATTTTGTTTACTTTGATGATAAATCAATATTTTGAGAAATAAACCTCAGTGATTTATAAATAGCTTAAAACAAGTGATCTAAATAATGCAGTAGAAGATCTTTTTTATGAGAAATTGTATAGACAAAAGATAAGCTGAAAATAGCATGCCCTAATACTTGGGATTAACATAGAAAAGCAAGCAATGGCTTAATTAGTAGTACTCGTAGATTATGTGTGAGTTGTCGCTACTATTAGTTAAGTAATCCATAGCTTAATTAGTAGTAGGTGCAGGTGTGCACGCATGATTTGGTCTGGTGATGCAATGCAATCTTGGTTAGATTTGCGCCTAACATGATCAGGATCATTAGCCTTCCCAGCCAGCATGCCATGTGCAGGATGCCACTAAACTACTAAAAATCATTTGGCATCATCATCATCCAACAGAGGCATAATGCGTGCGAGGTGATGCATCATTGTTTAACCAAAGTGATTAATTATCTCATTAGGAGTACTACTCTTGTGTGCAGTGCTTAGATGTGGAGGGATCACGAAGCAAACAGGTCCCACGCGGAGCCCCTCAGCTTAAATCCGGGAGCAAAAGCTGCAGAGATGATAAGAAAATTTGCTAATCCATGGGACACCTTGCTCCCTGCTTTTGCTAACACCTAGTACAGTATACTATACCCCTCTTTTGCTGAACCTTGCTTTGCTTGATGAAGTTTTCAAAGCTGGTAATCAATGATGATGCCTGTCAGTTTACAATACTTTAATTGTACACTAATTGTGTTTTGTGCAGTTGTGGACTTGTGGTGTGCAAATGCAAAGTTGCTTGGTGATCAATGATTGTGCTAGTATTGCCTGCACAAAGTCCCTGATTAGAAAGGCTGAAATGTTGTGCTTAGCATAGTGTTCATTACTGGGGCCAATGCTACTGTCTTTTCAATTCTTCTTTCTCTCTCTTTTGTCTTTTTCACATGCTTTCCTGGAGCAGAGTGTAGTTAGTCAGAGCAGAGAAAGCGAGGTTAATACGAGTTTATTAGTAGGATTAGTACTCAGGAACTGCACTTTTACTGTTGCTGCGACTGTTCAGTCCAATACGTATTCAGAAGGGTTAGGTAGGACATCCTGATTCCAGTTGTGAATTTCTTTTCTGTTCCTGAGCCAGCAGGTCAGCTCCTGCGCGTGCACGTAGCATCTGATCTGATACGGTGAAGCATTGTTCGCTTCTGCCTCCGAATTCTGATCCTTCCTTGGCGTAGAATGGAAGCAATTCAGAAGACCAACTCCCATTGCTCAACTGATTCATCAGCAATTCGCATGAAGATCCTTCTGTCTGAATATGTGATCAAGCCAATGGAAATACACTGAGGCCTTGTTTAGTTGGGGGAAAAATTTTAGGTTTAATTGTCAAATCGAATATGCGGACACACGTTTAAAGTATTAAACGTAATCTAATTCCATCAGAAAATTGCGAGACGAATTTAATTATTAAGCATAATTATTCTGTTATTAGCAAATATCTACTGTAGCACCACATTGTTAAATCATGGTGCAATTAGACTTAAAAAATTCGTCTCGCAATTTACACACAAACTGTGTAATTGGTTTTTTTAATTTTTCCACATTTAATACTCCATGCATATGTCTAAACATTCGATGTGATGGGTGAAAATATATATTTTTTTAGAACTAAACAAGGCCTGAGCTACATCAAGCTCCAGCCATGGTCAGGTCCAAGGTTGAACTTCTGACCTCATAGATGACGCTAACACAAACAAACAAACAAGAGTAAATTTCACAAAACCCTAGTTTTTGAGACACATACAACATAAAACCTCAGATATTATGACTTGTTTCCAGCAACACTAGATTTTGGGGCAAAAAGTTTCAAAAAACCCTATGTTTACATCAAATACTCATAATTTTATTATTGTATATGTTCACATTAGTAAACTCTAAATACATATACCACTCGTGTACTTTATCTTCTTCCTCACTTTTGTATTACACCATTTAAAAAGGACAACACAACCCCTTAATAATGACACATTAATCAGTTACTTATATACATAAACAACCATACTACCAATAACCGATGCTCGTTAAAATAAGTCCAAACATGTATATCATGAGAAATACTTTCACAATATATATTTAGTCAAAAACAATGATATAAGCTTAAACATGGGGTTTCTTAATACATTTTGCTATAAAACCTAGAGTACCTAGGGGTTTTGCATTACGAGTGCCTCAAAACCTGAGGTTTTGTGAAATTTACTCAACAAACAAAGATTCATTACTCTCTCCATTTCGTATTATTCGCACTATGTTAAACTATGTGATTATTACTCTCTCCGTTTCGTATTATAATCACATAGTTTTATACGAAATCAAACACTTTTACTTTTTACCATTAATTTTTAAAACCACGTATAGTTTAACATGATAAAATTGATGTTTCCAGAATAATCATGAGAAATACTTTCATAATATATAATTATTCGCACGCTGTTAAACTATGTGATTTTTTGGGAATTGATTATTGATAGTCAAAGATAAGAAATTTTTTTATTTACAACAAATCTAGTTTAATACGGAGGGAGGGCATCATATGCATAGAGGCCATTGACCTGAACAAGATGCAGTTCAGTAATCCGTATGCATGTGTGGTTGACAGCACGCTGCATGCAGAGGCAGTTCAGAAGAGGAAAATTTGTTGGTTTGGTTGGTCTCGTCTCTGTACTGAACTTCACACAGATGATGGCTATATGTCACTGACTTATTTGTGCTTTCTGAAAACAGCCACACACTACAGAAATGTCAAACGAGGAGAAAAAAAGGATGTTCAGATCGAAGAAAACTCATCCATGGTGCCCATTTTGACCCGGAAATCAACTGACGATGATGTGTGCTGCTGAATTCTCATCACCATGTACCATTTCAGGAGGCATGACCGGTTGGCTGAATAATGCAGCGATCAACCATTGCACGTGTGCATCTGAATTCTCTTACTGCATTGCAGCCTGATCTCTCCTTCGTTGAGAAATCTGAAAGAGTAGCACAGGCCAAACTTGCGTTTGTGATGTACTGAACTTTCTCAGAAGCGATAGCTACTTGGTCAGACAAATCTGTTAGGATCTTTACTGGTTATTTCTGCACGTTTGTTGAGGATCGAGCACGCATGAATAAACAGGACAAATGATTGATCCAGTTAGAAGGAATTAACAGGTCAAGATATTATGTTTTTCTTTTCCAACACATGTAATGGCTTGTCTGAACATCTGGAAGAAACTGTACTTCTGAAGAACAGAACAGAACAGAACAGGAAACTGTCAATTAAGTTAAACTAGCATGATGGCCCGCGCAATTATGCGGCTAGCATCCATAAATAATCATCTATTTTTGTACATTATTTTCTTTAAAATTATCAATAGTGATAGCGTTGTTTTGGAATTTTAAAGAAAAACCAACCTTATCTTCATTGAGTTTTTTTTTTCAACTTATAAAAGTTACACAAACTATCGCCCCTTGCTCCTTTGCCGCTCCGTCACGGCTTTTATTCATCCTCATTGGGACCTTAAAATTTACTATCGTTTTTCAATTTGTTTGATAAATATCACAGCCAAATGATTTTTTTTGTTAAATATGAATAGGGTTCATTATTTTAAATTTGCTCAGTAATAAACATTGCAACTTTAGTATAAACGTTTTCGATTGTAGCTCGCTTTATTGTTTTTATTTCATGAATAAACCGAGATTTTAATAACATGGCATCCTTTATAGTGTTTGTAAATATTGAAAAAAAGAATTAATGGTCAAAGTAATAAAATGAATAGTACAATATTTAAAAACAAAGGAACTAATTTGTTGCTTCATATGTGTTGATAACTATCCACATCAAAACACATCCTCCATCCCAAAAGATTTTATGTTTTGTTATGCTCATGGACAAGTATCGGAACAGAATCACTGAAAAATGAAGCCTTCGTACGACGATGATAGTAACTATTGGGATAATTGCACCCATGCCCCCACTTTAACCCCAACAGCTGTTTTGTCTTTTTTAGGGTTTGCAATTTTACCCCGCCTTTTAAAAACGAAGCAGAGTTCTGCGTTTGGTTTGGATAGCTAATTTGACGGTGTTAATTCAATGGCGAAAAGACATTTATAACTTTAGTTATTGTTTTAGTTTTTCCTCTACTTGTGTCCAGGTAGATGAGTGGTAACTTAAAATAAACAACCAGACAAAATCACATCATCAGAACATGAACGCGAGCTTTGTTAGCAGGTTTGACATCTCACCACCAGAAAGTGAGCTCAAAAACCTATTTTTGGAGATATACCGTTCCAAGTTCTTGGTTACTTGAAAAAAACTGAAACAAAAGTGAGCTCAAAATCGATAGATACCATCATATCAAGATCCAAGAATTAGTTATACAGCTATTAATTTGCATTGACACACACGTCTCTTCTTTGAATTGTGTGATGCATGCATGTCTGGTTTGTCCATCAACAGAGAACTCAAGCATCAGAAATCATCACCAAATCAAAAATAAAGAATCAAGCATCACCAAATCACAAATCACTAACCCCAGATCCTCACAAATCACCAACCAAAAATCAAGAATCAAGCAGCACATATCACAAATTAATCACCAACCATATCATAACCCAGATCCTTGCTCGTCAGCTTGCAGGCACGCATGCAGCTGCTGCCCAACCTCCCCGGCCGCGTGGCCGCTCGGACGTCGCAGCAAACCGACAGGTACTCCCTCCGTCCAAAAAAAAAAAAAAAAGACAAACCTTAGATTTCCGTGTCCAACTTTAACTGTCCGGCTTATATAATTTTATTTTATAATTCGTATTTTTATTATTGTTAGATGATAAAACATAATTAATACTTTGTGTGTGACTTGTCTTTTTAATTTTTTTTATAATTTTTTTTAAATAAGACGGAAAGTCAAACGTTGGACATGAAAATCAGAGATTGTAGGCAGCAGCAGTCACCTTTGACATCGAAGCAAAGCTGCACTGACAACCGCTGCCCGCCTGGCCGCCATGCCTCGCGCCGTCGCGCGGAATCACCCCCGCCTCTGCCTGGGTTTTTGGTGTTGAAGATTGGGCTAGGGAACATTGGGAACCTATCTATTTATTACTCAGAGGTAGGACGGTAAATTAATATTTATAATATATGATTGAAGGGTGATAGGATTTATCCCTTTACCAAAATTCAAAATTAACCGATACAATCTTGCTCCATAACAAGAATGCGTCAAAACTACAACTAGAGTGGCGATTTACAAAAGCGCCGGATGTACATATTTATGCCCTCTGGTTTGTACGAGTTTTTATGAATTCTCTAATAAGAAAGGGAAAATAACAAATCCTGCTATTCAAGAGATGACAAATTTTGGTATAGGACATCGTGTCTTCGTGGTTGTAGTTATAGAACACCACATGGAGTGAGTTTTGGGGGAAGACACTCTATAAACGTGGTAATTTACCAGCGGACACCACGTCAATCATTTTATTGTATTCGTGCTGACATTGCGAGAAGGGGGCCACTTTTGTAACCGGCGTGACCAAAATGCCCATGTGTGTTTTAGTTTGGTTGACCTGGTTTGGCTCCAATAGACCCTGAGAAAAAAACCAGTCTCTTCCATGCGCTCACACTGGTGTGGGCACATAACCCACTCCACGGTCCGCACGCCTCCGCAGCTCCCTCCTCGCGCTATCGGGTTTGCCGACCTGAGGGCCACACACCGCTGGGCGTCGCAAGGGACGCTTGTGCAGCTACCTCAATCCGTGGTTCGCATGCCGCCACAACTCCCTCCGCACGCAGCCAGTGTTCCCCATATCATTTGCCTTGTTTACCGCCTATCGGCGACAGCGCAGTTACCGTGGTAACCGTGGAGAAACCACACAAAATTGCATTAAAAAATTTAATTTAAATAATCGGCGGTTTCGTGGTTTTTACCACGGTTACCATTTCGGGCTGACGGCCGGGTTCGATGAACTAGATCGAGGCTGGAGGAGTGGAGGTGCCAACTGCTGCCGGACCATGTAGGGGAAAAGCAAGTCATGTCATGTGTCCATGCAGGATGAGGCAACTAATATATCAAGCTGTTCATGTAGTTGCTTATTGGTTAGAAGAACATATACCGTCATGCATGTTCAGGGGCGGATCAGGATTTTCAGTCACCGGTGTCATTAGGTAAAACATATTTTATTATAGCCTTGCTTGATATAATTCTAGATCCTTAATCCACGCTGGATTTGAAGTGTATATGTTAAACTATAATGGTTTAAATTTTTATAGTATTTCATAAAGATTGGGAACAAAATAATTCATCCAATATTATCAACATAATCATAAATCTAAATATATATTTATGAAGCTTAGTTATCTATAATGTCCTACACGTGTTCTAACATTAGTGAATTTAGTCAACATAGAAATAGAATATCACTGATTGATAACAATTCGAGCAACTTACCATGTCTTCTAAGTATTAAAAACATTTTTGAAAATTTAATGCATACATGTAAGCTTTTATCTGTTGCGCACTATTTCTATACCTTATTATTCTACATTGTTATCTATTAAACCTAAAAAGAAGTAATGACACATTTCACCGGATTAAATTACTAATTGTTTAACATATCAGAAAGTAAAGTAACCAAGCAAGTTAGTTCTAATAATCACTTAGCAAAACTATGAGAAGTTGATTAATTAACTAAAGGAAAATAGGGTGTTTGCACGTGTAATGCTAACAATAGCATAACTGTTTTGCTTTCATAAAACAACGCGTGTTTTTATTACCTGCTCATGCAGTTTTTATTACCTGCTAATTGCATGAGCTGTAGTGAATTGGTCAATCTACCGGTGTCAGTGAACTTTCACCGATGGTGTCATTGGCTAAAAACAAATAGCATCGTGTGTAGGATTTGCGAGAAAGGCGTCGGTGTCAGCTGACACCGGTAGGAACACCGTGGATCTGCCCTGTGCATGTTACAGCCGCATTCAAATCAGTACCTATTGCATTTCGAAAACATGTACGATACGTATTATTCTGAACTTAGGAATTTTTAAATAAGAATAATGGTGTACTGAACCTCATGATAGAAAATTTGTAAAAAAATGATAGATTTGTATGTATTTAGGATTTTTAAACTATTAAATCATAGAAAATTTATAACTGGAACTTCAAAAAAAAAAGGACACTTATTTTTCATTACCTAAAAAAATTAGGGATTGTTAAAACTTAAACAAGCAACAATTGAGGTTAAATACCAATATAGCTCGAAGTCTTTTTAATGTGGAACTGGAAAAAGAGTTAAGACTCCAAACTCGGAGGATGACTCAATTATATTTATTAAATTTAGAAAAAAATACTAATTTAGGATTCCAACATAGTGTAAACAAGTACTTTAACTTCAATTATAAAGGTGTAGTACGAAAAAGGAAATTAAGTAACAAAAGAAATTTTCATACATTCTATTTGCAATTTTATAATTAATAATTTGGACTTTTGGAACTAACAGAAAAATAAAATGGTATAATTTTTGAAGTTATTTAGTGTATAAGAATACACTATGAGTTTGTTTTGCTTAGTTCCTATATATTAACTAAGATGTACTTCCTTTGCTTGTCTAGATATCATTTTGTGTGTCATATCGAAACGATCCGTATCAAAGTTGAACAAGGAGCGGGATCAACCATCATATAGCATATTAATTATATATTTTAAAAATAATCTTGCATTAATTGAGTGAGCTACAGTGACAATGGGACAGGCCACCCACAAACGCACATGACATATATAACATGCATGTGGAAAATCAATGTTTTTTATTTACATTTTTTATCATAATTGGCATACAAGTTGAGTATATTGATTTTGATGTTTGTTGACTATTGGCCGAAATGGTTCTGGATAGCTGGATCGACCAGGCTAAAGATGAACAGGCATGTTGGCAAGGTAGGGACCGAGCAGATGCATTGATGGGCGCGGTCGCAGGGGACCTATGTTTTCCTTGTGATCATAGTATCGTCTCGAGATTTTGTGTATAAAAGAAAAAATGCTATTTTTTTTTCACATGTCACACGTAAGATCCTGGTGCTAACTAACTAAACTATAGTGAATTGTCACGCCTTGAAGTTTTCCCTATCTTCTTTCTTAAAAATTTGTTAAATAAATCGTCCAATAAATAGTTTAAATTAACCTAGAGCTAATTCCTAAGTAATAAATGCAATTAATATCGAATTCGGCATGGTGGAATTTTTCTTGAGTTCACTATGTCACAATATATTAACAAGATTTTTAGTGGAATTTCAGAGCCCTATAAGTAATTTTAACCAATTAAAATTCGTAAAGTGCATATTTTAAATGCCAGGGGATTCTTTTTTTCCTTTTCTTTCTCTTTTCTCCTTCTTGTTTTGTTGGGCCGTCAGCCCAACCTTCCTACTCCCGCCGCGCCCCTTGCTGGGCCAGCCCGTGGCCACGGCCCAGGTCGCGCCGCCCTCCTCCTCCCGCTGGGACACCGACAAGTGGGCCCCACCTGTCGGGGTCGTCCTGTTCCTCTAGCCGCCCCGCGCCCACGCCGGCAACCGCCGCTGCCGCAAGCGCCCCACGCCGCCCGCCTTCCCGTGCCCCACTCCACGCCTCCCCCACGTCGTCCCCCCACTCCCCACCTCTCCTGTTCTCGGCGTGCGCCGAGAGAGATGGCGGGATTCGATTTCGATTCCCACCCTCTCTCTCTCTCTCCACCCACGTTGCCGGCCAAATCGGCCACCTCCCCGGCCTCGTCCGCCCCCTCCGTGCCCTGTAAAATCGCTTCCCCGGAGCCTTCTCTCCCCTTTCCGCTCTCGCCGCCCTCTCCCGTGCCTCCTACCGAGCCCACAGCCTCGCCCTTGCGCCACCACCTACCGCTGCCTCCGGCCGCGCGCCGCCGCCACTAAAGCCGCCGGCCTGTCGCGTCTCCGCATCGCCGGTCGTTGCCACTGCTTCATCCTCTGCGCCGGCCGCCGTGCTCGCGGGTGAGGAACCCCCTCTCTTCCTCCCACTTCTCTCTCCAGCATGCGCCGCCTCCCCGCACGCTCATCGCCGTTTCGGCCGTGCGCTGCCGCCTTCGCGCCGCTCGCCGCCGTCTCCTGCGCCGCCGCCGCCACCGCTCGCTGCCGACGGCATGGCCGCGCGCGCCGCCGCCACTCCCATGGCCGGCCGGCCGGCTTTGTGCCGAGCCGAGCCATGCCTAGCCACCGTCCGATCGGTCTCGGGCCGATCCGGACCGTTGGTCCCGTGGACCGGCGGTGGACCGCTCCTGAGGTCCCGGTCCACGGTGGACCGGTGCCTCTCCCCTCCCTTTGAGCACTGCCAGTGGGGCCCTCATGTCGGCGTCGCCCCCTTGTGGTGACGTCAGCCCTGGGCTTTATTGCGCAATAAATAGAATAAGGATTTTTCTTTATTAGTAAAAACACAGATTATCTTCTAAAATTCATAAGTAATTCATCCGAGCTCCGTTTAAGTCCATTCAAGTCTCAGTAAATTCATAAAAATCCCTAGAATCCATTAAAAATGATTTTGTTCTCTGTTTCAGTAGTCTTATAGTGTGTTTTGCTTGTGTGCTTTGTGTGTCGCGTAGATTTCAGTCGTTTCGTCGATCCGCGTTCTTCGAGGACGTTGTTGTGGTCTCATCAGTGCGAGAGCAAGGCAAGTCATGCATTACAATTGATCATATTGTGCCCAATTTACAAATATCCCGCATTTCTATTAAATGTTGCATTCTTTAACAATGTCATGTGGGATGGGTCCTATTAATCAGCCATTTATTGTTTACCCTATGCCATTGATAACTGGGTATAAAATGACTAGATATTGGTTTGAAATGCTTAGCCTGCCTAGTTAACTAGTACATAAATGGGGATCACATTATTACATACAGTTTGACTATTAGCATAGCTTTGGATTGGTGCCACTGTAATGGTGTTAGTTAATTAAAATACACTGAATGGTGGGTTATGGGTGCATAGTTTTGCTGGTCGCACCCATGGCAGTTAAGGACCGATTCACGGGAAACCCTGGGAAACTTACCGTGCTTGCCACAAGCGGGAGTGGGTAAACTGCTTATCTGAAGTATAGCTCGACCCTTTCCTAGGCACTGGTGGCGAGGGTGGGCGTGATGAAGTTGGGTCGGCCGGGTGTCCGGTTGTCCAGATGCCGGATTCACCGCGACGCACGAGGGGACTGCCCACTGCCTGTTGGGGTGGGGGGAAACCTTAGCGTGGTGTGGATGGTTAAGGGAGGGTTATGCGGAGGGTCTTGTCACGATTTCTCTCCTTTGCAGTGTCATGGTGATACTTCGGGGCACTGGCGACATGTGTGGAATCGTGTCTTGTGGGTACAGTTGTACACCTCTGGCCAGAGTAAAACTATTCGAATAGCCGTGCCCGCAGTTATGGGCGATCAACCAGATTCACCGTGATTAGTCTCACCCCTAGTTTAGCTTAATGAACTGGTGTAGATCAGGTGGTTGGTTGGGCCTGTTGCAACGTGGTGTAGCGTTGGACAGTGATTGGTTAATATTGATTAATTACTACAACTGTTTTACTGCTTTCAACTACTGTTTTTGAATGCTAGCTTTATGCAAAAGAACCTTCAGCCTCCTTTGGTTATATCCTGCATCAAACCTCCTCTTCCGGTATGACTTGCTGAGTACAGTGGGTAGTACTCAGTCTTGCTCTCTTTCCCCCCACACCAGAGCGGAAGTTCTTCCCAGTTGGAGCTGTCTCAGAAAGGTTGGTTCCGTCGTTGCCATCAAGGATGCCTGTGGAGTGGAGTCGCCCGCTGTAGAAGTCAAGTTTCCCAGTTTAGCTCGTTTTATCTTTTCCGCTGCATTTATAATCTTTTATATTTTTGTAAGACGTAGATCTGTATATCAACAGTTGTCGTTTGTGCACCCTGGCTGGTTCTGGACAGGGGTTTAATGCACATTCAGTTTAGAAATTCTGGTTCGTGAATTTCTAGGCGTGACATGAATACATGCTTTTTATAAGTTATATCGTAGCTAAAGTGTAATTGCAATGTAGTTACAGTGTAATTACATATACTATAATATTTGAAAGTTTTCATTTAAATTGTAATTACTCTTTATACTATAATTATATTTGAAAAATTTTCAAAAAAAAGACTTACGACGGTTACTTAGATATTTTTTTACTCACGAGAAAGAGAGAGGTGCGGAGAATCGTAAAGGAAAAACCGGAAAATAGGAAGGAAGGAACGAAAAAAGCGTGGAATGGGAGAAGAGAGATCAGAAAAAGAATTAGCTGCATGTCTGTACGATGTCTTGGCAAAGTTGACAAGCCCTCTTCACTTATGCTTATGCTTATGCTTATGCTTAGCCATAACGCATATTACTAACTATATAATAAATTATGGATAAAATTTTCCTATACATGGACTTAGCGATTTCAAAGTAAATATTGTAAACCTTTACTCTGGACTTCTGATTATGGACGTTTATTCCCAATCAGCGTAACAGATCTAGCAGCTATGAGTCCAATGTCCATGGCCCCACTGCCATCCTCTTCCAATAGTGAATTAAATTATTGTGCCCCCTCTATTTAAAGTTTTGTTGGGTTATAGAGTCCGACTTTCAGTCTATACTACCTATATGATTTATTACAACTTTAAGTCCAGACTTTATGTTCAAAACATATGTCTTAACAATTTTCACAAGTGATTGTAGACCATATATAGGGCTCTCTCACCATTATATTATATTATGTAGATTTTCTTATGCCCCGGCTGTAGAAAATGCATTTATATGTAATAACTAGGTAAAACCCCGCGCATTGCTGCGGGAATTTAGTATGATAACAATAAGAAAATAACGTGTAAGAAAGCTAGATAACATCAGATTAAGTAAATTAATGTGGTTTATGATAATTTAAATTTAAACGGTATGTAGAATGGTGATTCAAACGTAAAAAGTATGGGGGTATGACTTTTTGGAAGAAGAAAAGTAGGGAGATAGTTTGGACCATAGATTAATCATCTAAAGGCTAAAAACAATTGATGTGATATGACTTAATTAGAGGAAAAAAAAAGAAAAATAATTTGGACCATAGATTAATCATTTAAGCACTAACTAAGTGAGGATGAACTATATAAGTATATAGGATATCATAAAACATAATAAAGATATACATTGAAACATTATGTGAATTATGTTGGATAATAATTTAACATGTTTGTATTTGAAAAGCTCTTAAATTATAAAAACTATAAAGATATAGCATGTTTGCATGATGTTTACATGTTATGATTGTTAGTGGATGATAATGTGGCATCTTGTTAATTAGTGAATGATGATGTGGCATCTTATTAGTGGATGATGATGTGGCATCTTTGCATGTTAAGCTTAAGGAGTTAGTGGCGGATAACTTTATAGTAAGATAGGATTCATAGTTTCGTACAATAGTCATATTATTGTGTATTAAGCAAGCTTCAATGTATTATATACTAAAAGCCTAAACTTCCTTGAAATGCTCCCGAGCCGTTACTTGTTGGATTAATAAATTAGAGAAAATCCTAGAAATTCTAAGAAAAAAACAAAACATTTATATCTTAATTTTGACTTAAATCGGAGGTTCTAATATTATAAACCGTTAAATTAGATGGATCTTAAAACAAATTAATAGTAGGATCCCACTCGTACAAGGTAGGTACTTACGTATGTTTCTCTTTTCTTTGTTTTTCATGGGTACAATTATTACTATTATTTTTGTTCATAATAATTTTTAAATAATTATACTTTTATAAAGAAGTTCTACAATGTTTATAAATAAAGTTTACACCATTATAATTTTACCCATTAAATTAATAATGTAAGATAATTCCACTTAAATCAGTGGATTAATTACTTTGGACTATTATTTTCAAATAATATACTACACCATTATATTATGAACTCATTAAATTAACAACTTAAGATGTATACTATCTAATTTACACTTGAACCTTGAACGGACTAAAATAGTCATCCATCGATTCTCACTTAAATCGATAAAACCATTATTAAAACCATTGGATATATTTTTTCAATAAACGAAACCTCTGAAAATATCTCT